>JABCPU010000309.1:0-80665 GCA_016800925.1 Suillus spraguei | reverse complement strand
ATGATTGATTTTGCATGCGATGGTGTCTGCGATGCATACATACTGTTCCCCCCACGAGGACATGCTTTACCACCAGATCAATATCGCACTGCGAGAGTTGATTGTCTCATACATGGAGGCGATGCACTTGTATTCATGCATGACATCTTTTTCGATGAGGTACGTCAAGTAGTCCCCGCATTGAACGTCCACTTACTATATAATTTGTAGAACGATGATCTAATTGTCCGTGCGAGATTTCACAACCGGTTCATTATGGCGAACATCATCCAGTTTGTTTGGTACTGGGGGCATGCTTCATTTCTCAGCAACTCCCCACTCAAGACCATCAAGCGCGTCTTTTTTGTAGCCGGTGCAGCTACACACTGCTGTTAAGACTGTACTCAAGGGTAGAGAGATCCGAAGGGCTTTGGCCTCAGTTCGTACCACTGTGCCCCTTTCTCGAGTAATGCCCCTTATTTCAGGGAGGAGTTATTCGTCCGAAGACCCGGAAGGGGTTGCGTGACGGATCCGGGTGTCCGAAGGTGTCGGATATAACACGTCCGAAGGTAATTCGGAGCGTAAGGAGAGGACAGAGATTAAGGCTAGTTTCGGAACGAGTTCCTAACTAGAAACTAACGGAGATGGACTATCCGAAGATAGAGTCGGAGGTATAGACTATAGGAGTCAATCCTAAGTCTCGGAAGGTGACTTAAAGCGGAGAGTGGCTTAAGTCCGGAGGAGGCAGAATGAGTAGAATCTAAGATGATATTCGAACTAAGGTTCTACGGAGATCTACAAGTGGTTTATATACAGTAAGTATCTAAGACGGATAATCAGCAAGTCCGGGACCGAGGGCTATGTACGAAGTGTAACGGAAGTCTATTAGTTATTGCACAGCGGATCAGTAAGCATGAATCGGAAATGAACACAGGAAACGGATCAGTAACACAGGACGGAAATATAAACAGCCGGAGTACCGGTAGTAGGAGAAATGACGAAAGGAGATAGACGCAGATGTTCACCAGGGAGTTAAGGTGCGAGAAGTGAGTACATTCGGATGGGGGGTCCGGACAGGATCTGTGGACCGGACGGATATGGAAACGATCGGATCTGGACGGATATGATCGGATCTGAGATTAGAAGTATGGTATATACAACTGTGCTTTACATGAACATGGAAGGCCGTCACTGGGGAGTTGAACCGTTTGGTGGACAAGTTCATGAAGACAAGTTCAATCAGATTAGAAGGGCGATTAAGAACCTGCCTTCCGCAGAGAAGGCTGAGTTTGAGCAGTATCTCCAGTATGTGCTAACAATTGGACCGTCGCAAGTACGAGGCACTGAGGCTTTAAGCTCATCGACCTCTGATTCAGATTAGATGTAGTGTAGGTAGTAATACAGATAATCTACTAGTACTATGTAATACCACACAATCTTTCTGATAATCAGACCGATAATCGAAAATCTCGCGTCGGATGTCTCTAAATTGGTGTCAGGGTTCAACTTAGCCAAAACAGACGTTACGAACGCTTGACCTGAGCTAACCAAAAAGCATATGCACATGTGCATCTTACGAGCGCTTTTGAGCCAAGTCACATTTGCTGATGGGCTGGTGGCCCAGGCTGCGTGTGAAGAACTCTACGGCTGTGACGGACCGGGTGCTTCCCATTTTGTTCCCTCAAGGGTTGACAACAAGCGTGTAAGTGAATATCCTCGGTATTGATTATCTTACGGCCTGGGAAAGGCTTCTCTAGTAGGTCCTCTTCTCCTCACAGGCATCTGCAGACAATGAAGACATTAACTGCACTGTATACGTTCCTCTCTGTTCTCTCTGCATCTGCTGCGGTTTTCGATCAGTCGCCCCATCAAGATGTACTCGGAAAACCCACCGTCGATTCCCTAACTGACCGTGACGCTATCATAGAGTCGCTACTTGCTACCCACGCGGACGATCCTGTACAAGTTATGCGTCTTCTAGATCCCGAGAACGCGTCAGAACTCGATGGACCACGATTGTTACAAGTCTTTGGAGAAGAGGCCGTATGGATGACCGAAGGCGACAAACTACGCCTTCGACAGCAGGGTCTCGGGTTCCTCGACATCACCGATCATCAGGATCTGCACATATGCCACGGTCTGCTCAATCAAGTGTGTTCTCCCCGTACTTCCCTTTTCTATCCCACGTAATCCAAGAGTCGAATGATAGCATGGCCTAAATTACAATATCAAGAGAAGGTGACGTCGGTCACCGAGCTTCTGAGCAAGGACAACATGAAGAGCAACTTGGAGAGCTTGACTTCGTTCCACAACCGGTATTATCGCTCGGAGTTTGGTGTCAATAGCTCACGCTGGTTGTACAATCAGATTCTGGACGTCAGTGCCTTCGCATTAAACTTTTCGAACTCACGTATCCAATTCGCCTGTACAGATCATCTCTACTGCCCCTCCTGGTGTCCGTCTCTCGGTCGAGACGTTTACTCACACATTCCCCCAGCCCAGTGTCATTGCTCGCTTTGAACCGTTCTTTGGACGCTCATCTCCTAATACAGCCATAGCCCTTCCTCGCATCATCGTTGGCGCTCACCAAGACTCTGCAAATTACCGCTTCCCCTTACTTCCTGCACCTGGAGCAGACGACGACGGCTCCGGAACGGTCACAATCCTCGAGGCTTTCAGAGCCCTTGTCCAATCTGGATTCTCGCCAGAACGCCCGGTTGAATTTCACTGGTATGCTGGGGAAGAAGGTGGCTTACTAGGAAGTCAGGAGGTCGTGTCCGAGTACAAGCAATTGAATAAGGAAGTGGGCGCCATGATCCAGTTTGTGAGCATAGGGGTGATCCATCCATCGCGAATTGAGAATTAACTGAGTACTAGGACATGACTGCGTATGTACCAAAGGGAGAAGTTCCGGTTGTGACCTTTATCACGACGGACGTTGATTCGAACCTGACGAACTGGGCAACGGCGCTTGCAGAAGAGTACAGCACGTCTGTTGTGGGTGGCGCAAAACTCTTGTAAGTGCGGTACCACAATTTTCTCGATGTTCTTGGCTGAGATTGTTACAAGTGCTGGTGCAGGCTCAGACCATATGTCATGGCACAGAGCGGGATTCCCTGCCATATTTGCGACAGAGGGCGATCCGTTCAGGACATTCAACCCGTACATCCACACTTCGGAAGATAAGATAGACCTTGCCGACGGAGAGTTTTCATTCGAGGTGCGATATTTTTCCTTGATGTATATCACGTTGTGGTGCATTGACCATGAAATACAAACAGCATGCTCTCGAATTTGCAAAGGTTGCTGTAGGATTCGTTATTGAGCTAGGTGGATGGGTCGAGTAGCTTCGTGGCATTGGAGTCATAGGGCGCACGGAATGCTATGCTCAACCATACAAAGACACCCGTGTTCAATCTCCTCGTATTACTATTAGTTAGAACAATGAAAATCTTGTTGATCGTCTGATACACCAATGATTTGCAAGTGCAAGCTCAATTATGAAACACCCATAGAGTTGGAAATCATGTCGCAGTTCCCTGCAGTGTGATCTAGCTGACACCCAATTTTACGGATGTTAGCACTGACAAGCGTGACATTTGGAGCAAGGCTTAGTCTTACTTCAGCTTCGGGAATGACATACTACGCACTGTTCACCCATGTCAGTACGAAAGCGCTCATGATTTTATAAATCACTATATCACATGATATTTCCCAAGTGTACACACAATTTACATGTTACGCAGATACATATACAGATATAGATACAGATACAGTGACTTCGGTCAAAAAAGCACTGCCGCAACGTGCTGCCAGAAACCTTTCGGAGGGATCTCAGGACCCTCAGTTTCTTCATAAGCGGGAATACCCTGAGGGATAACAGGTGAGCCCAAGTCCCACGTAAGCTGATCAACGTGCCAGATGCGCACCGTAGTGAAGTCCATCTCATCAGGTCTCCAAACCACCGTGCGTCGTGTAATCTTCCATAAGAGAAACAGTCCGAAAAATAGCGGGATATTCAGATCTGCGATGATCGGTCAGACGTCATCGTAGTAGTATAGAGGACTGGCCTACATGATATCAAGAATTCAGAGGCATTAAAATCCCAAAACACGGTATATCCATTTGTTAGAATGAATAGCATACACCAGATCGCGCCCCAGGCGGAGAGCCACGGCTACAGATGTAGATCAGTGATTGTTTCATGCATTTGAGTGAGCCTGGCTTACTTGTAGGGGATTCCAGTAATGGAGTTTGCGTCGGTCAATGCCTTGGTATTGCAGTCCGCGATCTACACATTTCATTAGTTCATGATAATCCATAGATACGTCCGGTACTCGCAGAAAAAAAAGTAGGTTAGATTAATCGAAAACCAGCTGAAAAAGCCACCCATGACACTGAGATGCTGAAACCAGCTAAGACACGACATGAGCCACACTGAACACATGATGACTCATGAAATTTACTTGAACACAGTTTCTGCGCCTGATGATATATTCATCAGAGACAGAAAAGCAAAGGCACACTGTCGACCCCACATCAGCGTACTTAGGACTAAACAAGCGTTTATTCATACCGAAAATAGCACTGCAACAATAGGTACGCCCTTCTTCGTACAGATGGCGAAGAATTCGGGTGCCTGTTTACGAAGTGCTAAACCATAGAGGATGCGTGAGGAACAAAAAAGGAATGAATTGCCCGCAGAGAATGCGCTGGTTATGAAGCCGGCATTTACCACAGCGGGTAACACTACACGGGGAAAATGAGACGTGACTTCATAGAAAACCTTAGGTACACACCTTTTATTCCTGAAATCTGCATCGCAATCACAAATGGCGACTTTGCGGAGGAACCAGTACTCGTCAACAAGTCCTTGTTATTTGAAGGTACAATGAGCCCCGCAATGAAAACGCCAAGAATCTACTGAGTTGTAAGAGGCTATTCATCGTAAGATATCATTATGCTTAACATAGAAAATGAGAATTCGGTAGAAAACTCTGCGAATAGCTTTTGCAATATTTCTCCGTGGTTCTCCGTTTCAGATGCCGCACTACCTGATTGTTAGTGAATCTATATTAGCTCAGAAAGAGTCACGACATACACGGCCACTATCTCCATTCCCTGGCAAGCATACGCAGCTTGAGTAATGACACTCACTATTCCGAGGAAATTATCAAGTGCAGGATACCGAGGTTCAAGTCCAGGTCCAGCAAAGGCACCCGGATTATTCCAGTACTTTGGATGATTAGCCCACATGCGCACCGATAAACTAAGTACGTACTTGAAAACCAAGTCGTTGGTGATTCGGTGCTCCACAAGGTCAATGACGAGGCCAACGATGATAAGGCCAGTTATCACCATCACTGAAAAACCTGCTGAATTTTTGCTGCACAGATATTGACCGAAGGCTAACTTACACTTTAGAATGGAAAAAGCAAATTCGGCTATTCATCCTTTAGTACATAAATTGAAAAGCATAATGGACCTACTTTCTCCGAAGTATCTAGAATTTAAGAATGAATGTATGTGGCACAACCAACTTCAACGACTCACATTACGCCAAATATATTGGTGAGGCATAGTAAGATGCAGAGCACTACAGTATAAACTGCAGCGTGATGTGACTAGACAAAATTCCGACCCTTAGGCACGGCAAGGACGTCAAATGCAGTTCGGGAAACTCACATCCCACAAAGATATCAGTATTTGTGCTCCGGATAGCTCCCCAGGGACGGACAACCTGAAAATAGCAATGTGAAATACTGAATGGCTGTGATAAACTGTACGCGCTTACACGTTAGTCTTATGAAGGGGCAATCATAATATAGGCACAAATTCGATGGACACAGAATGAGAACTCACGAGAAAATAGTTCTAACAAGTGCGAGTGACCCTTGGTTAGCTATATTCAAACATGGCGAAAAGATAACATATGCACCCAACCAACCTAGATAATATGAGAGGTCAGTCGGATGCGAGTACTTAAGTAGGTCACTCACTGCAAATCCCAATGCAGGATCTACCCAACGGGAGGCTGTGTGACGACAATTAATCGTCAACATTTCGGGCTTGTAAGGAAAAGTACAAACCGAAGTGGGGAAATGATCCTGATATCGGAGCAAGGGAGGTCATCTCTCCGAGTGAGCATAATGACCTGGCCAAATCAAGTAGGCGGAACTGGCACAACGAGTCGTAGACTTACGCATACGTTACAGAACCAACAAGGACATAAGCGATCAAGGCACCAAGTGGCCCAGCTGTGTGGATGGCTCCGCCGGTGCCTAGAAATAGCCCCGTGCCCAAAGTGCCAGCAATCTTAAGAAAATGGTCAAAGACATTCGAAGGTAAGACATTCCGGGACTTGCAGCTATCCTATGATGAGACACGAATGAAAACCAAAATAGATAAGTGGGAAATCTGGTACATTGATTGGAGACATACATCTGTATATGTCGTTGCTTGAGCCTCCGTTTCACAAGATCCCTGGAAGAAACATCCAGCGGAAGATGTCCCCTCGAATTGACTTGAAGCACTTCCACATGAGTGGTATCGTTTGATTTCTTGCGCTCTTGAAGCCCATATCTTTCCTCCATTGGAAGATTGGTATCAGGTGGGGAGGGTAAATAATGTGTCGTTGGACATGTGTTGGACCTGGATTTAAGTTAGGCGTTTAACTACAGCAATTACACTATCGAGTTCTGCATTATCTCATGGAGTACTTCACAGCTTGGCTTCAGTCGCCTAGGCAATTGAGTCACAGTGATCATGGTACACCGGTTCACGTTCCAGGACCCATGATATCGACCTATCAGAGCTCGGCGCAAAGCTTATCGTCTCGTAATTTGAACTGCAGTTGGGCACTCTTGGCTGCTCTTGCCAGTGGATACGTGCGGAGTCTGTGCCTTTGATAATCCCGCATGTCAGCTTTGGTTGGTAAAACGTACGGAACAAGCTCCGAAATGGAATTACATGACTATTTGGAAACTACCCGAAGGGTAGAAAACACTAAGCTGGCGATCAGACAGTATAACGTGTATGGGCGTATGTGATTGAACGGGAATAAGAAACGATAGGAGTCTTTTCTTGGGTATAAGTACGCGTCAGAGCAAATAGGCATAAATAGTACGCGGTTGCCAATAAGTCTTGTGTTGCGTAAGCCATGCTTACACTATTATGAAATATCTTACAGCCCGAGAAAGGCCAGGAAAGGCCTCTCTAGGTCCTCCTCACCACCTGTAGATAATGAGGACATTAACTGCACTGTATACGTTCCTGTCTGTTCTTTTTGCATCTGCTGCAGTCTTTGATCAGTCGCCGCACCAAGATGTACTCGGAAAACCCACCGTTGATTCCCTAAGTGACCGTGACGTTCTCATAGAGTCGCTACTTGCTGCCCACGCGGATGATCCTGTACAAGTTATGCGTCTTCTAGATCCCGAGAACGCGTCAGAACTCGATGAACCTAGGTTGTTACAAGTCTTTGGGACAGAGGCAGTATGGATGACCGAAGGCGACAAACTACGCCTTCGACAGCAGGGTTTGGGGTTCCTCGACATCACCGATCACCAGGATCCGCACATATGCCACGGGTCTGCTCAATCAAGTGTGTTCTCCCCGTACTTCCCCTTTCTATCCCACGTAATCTAAGAGTCGAATGATAGCATGGCCTAAATTACAATATCAAGAGAAGGTGATGTCGGTCACCGAGCTTCTGAGCAAGGATAACATGAAGAGCAACTTGGAGAGCTTAACTTCGTTCCACAACCGGTATTATCGCTCGGAGTTTGGTGTCAATAGCTCACGCTGGTTGTACAATCAGATTCTGGACGTCAGTGCCTTCGCATTAAACTTTTCGAACTCACGTATCCAATTCGCCTGTACAGATCATCTCTACTGCCCCTCCTGGTGTCCGTCTCTCGGTCGAGACGTTCACTCACACATTCCCCCAGCCCAGTGTCATTGCTCGCTTTGAACCGTTCTTTGGACGCTCATCTCCTAATACAGCCATAGCCCTTTCTCGCATCATCGTTGGCGCTCACCAAGACTCTGCAAACTACCGCTTCCCCTTACTTCCTGCACCTGGAGCAGACGATGACGGCTCTGGAACGGTTGCAATCCTCGAGGCTTTCAGAGCCCTTGTCCAATCTGGATTCTCGCCAGAACACCCGGTTGAATTCCACTGGTATGCTGGGGAAGAAGGTGGCTTACTGGGAAGTCAGGAGGTCGTGTCCGAGTACAAGCAATTGAATAAGGAAGTGGGCGCCATGATCCAGTTTGTGAACATAAGTGTGATATGTCCATTGTGAACTGAGAATTAACTGAGTACTAGGATATGACTGCATATGTACCAAAGGGAGAAGTTCCGGTTGTGACCTTTATCACGACGGACGTTGATGCGAACCTGACGAACTGGGCAAAGGTGCTTGCAGAAGAGTACAGCACGTCTGTTGTGGGTGGTGCAAAACTCTTGTAAGTGCAGTGCCACAGTTTTCTCAGTGTTCTTAGTTGAGAATGTTGTAAGTGCCGGTGCAGGCTCAGACCACTTGTCGTGGCGCCGAGCGGGATTCCCTGCTATATGTGCGACAGAGGGCGATCCGTTTAGGACACTGAACCCGTACATCCACACTTCGGAAGATAAGATAGACCTTGCCGACGGAGAGTTTTCATTCGAGGTGCGATATTCTTCTTTAATGTACATTACGTTGCATTGACCATGAAATACACATAGCATGCTCTTGAATTCGCGAAGGTTGCTGTTGGATTCGTTATTGAGCTTGGTGGATGGGTCGAGTAGCTTCGTGGCGTTGGAATCATAGGGCGCACGCAATGCTATAGTGTTCAATCTCCTTGTATTGCTATTACTTGTGACAATGAAAATCCTGTTGATTTTCAGATAGACGAATGATTTGCAAGTGCAGGCCCAATTATGAAACACCCATAGAGTTGGAAATCAGATCGCAGTTTTCTGCAGTGTGATCTCGCTGACGCCCAATTTACGGATATCAGCACTGACAATTGTGACGTTTGGTGCAAGACCTAGTCTTACTTCAGTTTCGGGAATGCCATACTATACTACGCATTGTAAGTTTATTGTCCATCAACGTAGCAGTGGAACACGAGTTCACCCAAGTCTAAAGTCGAACCATATCAGTACGAAAGCCGCGTTCATAGTTACTATATTACATGAGATTTCTTAAGTGTACACATAGTTTACATGTTCCGCAGATACATACATATATATAGATATAGATACAGACACATAACTTCGGTCAGAAAAGCACCGCCGCAATGTGCTGCCAAAAGCCTTTCGGAGGGATCTCAGGACCTTCAGTTTCTTCACAGGTGGGAATACCCTGAGTGATTACAGGTGAGTCGGAGTCCCAGGTAAGCTAACATGTCAAATGCGTACCGTAGTGAAGTCCATCTCATCAGGTTTCCAAATCGTCGTGCGTCGTGTAATCTTCCAGAAGAGAAATAATCCAAAAAAATAGCGGGATGTTCAGATCTGCGATAATTGGTCAGACTCATCGTAGTAGAGAAGGACTGGCTTACATGATGTCAAGAATCCAGAAGTATTAAAATCCCAAAACACGGTATATCCATTTGTTAGAATAAATAGCATACACCAATCGCACCCCAGACGGAGAGCCACGGCTACAGATTTAATCAGTAATGGTTCCATGCGTTTGGATGATACCGCGTAACTTGCAAGGGATTCCAGTAATGGAGTTGCCTTCGGTCAATGCCTTGGCACTGCAGTCCGCGATCTGCACAATCTATCAGTTCATCGATAATTCATAGATACGTTCGGTGCTTACAGAAAAAAATGTAAGTTATATTAATCGAGAGCCAGCCAAAAAAACCACCCATGACGGTGAGATATTGGAACCAGCTAAGACACGACATAAGCCACATTATGAACACAAGACGAGTCATGAAATTTACTTGAACACAGTGTCTGCACCCGATGATATATTCATCAGAGACAAAAAAGCAAAGGCACACTGTCGGCCTCACATCAGCGTCCACGGTGCTTAGGACTAAACAAGCGTTCATTCATACCGAACAGAGCACTGCCACAATAGGCACGCCCTTCTTTGTACAGATAGCGAAGAATTGGGGTGCTTGTTTACGAAGTGCTAAACCTAGAGGATGCGCGAAGAGCAAAAAAGGAATGAGTTTGGCCGCAGAGAATGCGCTGGTTATGAAGCCTGCATTTACCACAGCGGGTAACACTGCATGGCAAAAGCAAATGAGACGTAACTTTATGGGAGACCCGAAGTACACACCTTTTATTCCTGAAATCTGCATCGCAATCACAAATGGCGACTCTGCGGAGGAGCCAGTACTCGTCAATAAGTCCTCGTTATTTGAAGTACAATGAGCCCTGCAATGAAAACGCCAGAATCTACTGAGCTGTAAGAATTTATTCGTCGTAATGTATCATTATGCTCAACATAGAAGATGAGAATCGATAGAAAACTCTGCGAATAGCTTTCGCGATATTCCTCCGTGGGTTCTCCGTTTCAGATGCCGCACTACCGAATTGTTAGTGGATATATATTAGCTCAGGATGAGTTATGACATACACAGCTACTATCTCTATTCCCTGGTATGCAAATCCAGCTTGAGTAATGACACTCCATATCCCAAGGAAACTATCAAGTGCAGGATACCGAAGTTCAAGTCCAGGTCCAGCAAAAGCACCCGGATTATTCCAGTACTTGGGATAATTAGTCTACCAGTCCGCTGAAAGATTATTACATACTTGAAAACCAAGTCGTTGGTGATTCGGTGCTCCCCCCAGGTCAATGACGAGGCCAACTATAATCAGGCCAGTCATCACCATCACTGAAAAAACATGCTGAGTTTGCTGTACAGATATTGACTGAAGGCTAACTTACACTTTAGAATGGAAAAAGCAAATTCGGCTATTCATTCTTTAGTACATGGATTGAAAAGCATAATGGACCTACTTTCTCCGAAGTATCTAAAATTTAGAAATGAATGTATGTGGCACAACCAACTTTCAACGACTCACATTACGCCAAATATATTGGTGGCGCATAGTAAGATGCAGAGCACTACAGTATAAACTGCAGCATGATGTGACTAGGCAAAATTCCGACCTTGAGACACAGTAGGGACGTCAAATGTAGTTCGGGAAACTCACATCCCACAAAGATATCAGTATTTGTGCTCCCGGCTATTTCCCCAGGGACGGACAACCTGAAAATAGCAATGTGAAATACTAAATTGGTTGTGATAAACTGGCGCTTACACGTTACCCTTATGAAGGGGCAATCATAATATAGGCACAAGTTCGATGGACACAGAATGAGAACTCACGAGAAAGTAATTCTAACAATTGACACTTGGTTAACCATAGTGAGAAGATAAAGATGGACCGCACCCAACCAACCTAGATAATATGAGGGGTTAGTCGGAGACAAGTGCTTAAATAGGTCACTCACTGCAAATCCAATGCGGGATCTACCCAACGGGAGGCTGTGTGACGGTAATTAACTGTCAACATTTCCATCTTAAAAGGAAAGTTACAAACCAAAGTGGGGAAATGATCCTGATATCGGGGCGAGGGAGGTCATCTCTCCGAGTGAACACAATGACCTGACCAAATCAAGTAGGCGGAACCGGCGCAACTCGTAGACTTACGCGTATGTTACAGAACCAACGAGGGCAATGCAATCAAGGCGCCAAGTGGCCCAGCTGTGTGAATGGTGATCCACTGCCCAGGAATAGCCCCGTACCCAAAGTACCAGCAATCTTAGGAAGATGGTCAGAGACATTTGAAAGTAAGACATTCGGGAACTTGCAGCTATCCTATGATAAGAGACGAATGAAAGCCAAAAAAATAAGTAGGAATACTGGTACATCGATCACAGACATACATCTGTATATGTCGTTGCTTGAGCCTCCGTTTCACAAGATCTCTGGAAGAAACATCCAGTGGAAGATCCCCACTCGAATTGACTTGAAGTACTTCCACATGAATGACATCATTTGATTTTTTTGCGCTCTTGAAGCCCGTATCTTTCCTCCATTGGAACACTGAGGTTAGGTGAGAGGGTTGGGGAAGATAGTGGCAAACGATAATGTGTCGTTGAACATGTTGTACCTGGATTTTAAGTAAGGCGCTTGACTACAGCAAATCCACTATTGAGCTCTGCCTTCAGGAATCTATTTAATGGAGCGCCTCAAGTTGTTAATAGCTTGGCTTCGGGAGGCGATGTCCACCTAGGCGATCATGATCACGGTATACAGGTTCACGCCCACGACCCATATAACCTGTCGCAGCTCGGCGCAAAGCTTATCGTCTCGTAATGTCAGACTCAGCTGCAGTTGGGCACTCTTGGCTGGTCTTGGATGCGTGCAGAGTCTGCGCCTTTGGTACTAGTCTCTCAGGATTCCAATTCCAAACGCGCGTCAGCTTTTTGGATGTAACCACGGAGAATACGGAGAGTGCAACTGTGTGGCAGTGTGTGTGAAAGTTCAGCAGGGAAAGCTGTGGCTTACTAACTTGAACTAGTACTACTCCATAAGTATCACAGCCTTGCTCTCTTCAACTGAGGTAGCAAGCAACGTGTTTGGGAGTCATACTAAATGATTTACTAAACGCCTTTTTTAGGCAGTCTTCTGGCTTATCGTTTTATCACAAGTGATACGTCAGACCCACGGCCACGCAATATAACAAAGCCCGAAGGTCACTCCGTGGCTAATATGCGGTGCTATGATCATGATGTGACTTACTGGGTCGGACATTGTGCTAGCACTGCCCTACCCCTGGGACCCTAGCAGCCTAGCGCCGCTCAACCACGTACTATGTGTTGATCATTGTGAGAGGTAGGACGGCTCTACAAGGCCAGCGGATGATCTCGATGGGCGTTGTTTGAAGCAATTATGGAAGGACCTGCATTCAACCAAACTATTAAAGTTGTTGTTTGCTGGAAGTGACAATCGTCCTTCCCAATCCTTCTCGTGTGCGTGGCCATATCAATCTCTTGACGTTGGTCCAGCATATGTATGGCCCACAGAAGCTGATGGAACTTAC
Source organism: Suillus spraguei (assembly GCA_016800925.1). Taxonomy (NCBI): domain Eukaryota; kingdom Fungi; phylum Basidiomycota; class Agaricomycetes; order Boletales; family Suillaceae; genus Suillus; species Suillus spraguei. The sequence continues at coordinate 67,617 of JABCPU010000309.1, read as the reverse complement.
ATGCCTTGTGAGGTTCGTGTAAATTTTAACTCAGGACAAATGCCGGATCTGCAAATGGTACGTCCCCACTGAGTTATAAGTGACTCTACATGACTTAAATAGCATCGACAGCAGAATCCTGGCAACATGACAGCAGATAATATGTTTTCACTGACCTTCGACCATACATCATAGTAAATGGGTTGTACATCCATACACAACCGATAACTCTAGGATTCGAAAATCCCTATCATGACTCGCTTGCCGTCACAATTTTGCTGGTTACCTCTCGGCTCTTTTTGCTCAAAGAGAGCTTATAGTCCACTTTTCTATGTCCATTGGAACCCTCTCAATTTCCCCTAGACCCATTGTCAGTTTCGTGATGATCTCCCCTTGGACGTTACTAGATTCTACTTTAAGTTGACGTATTTTCTTTCGTCCACTTGAAATCACAGAATCAATATTCTACTGGGATAGCCTTTTTCATGGCACATCAGATATCGTGATTCACGCACACCTTCGCTCTATACAGATGACCTAGACATTCATTCACAATAGAATGTCATGTGTTCTTGGGCATCTGTTAAAAGATGTTTTCCCCTCATTGCGGCTGAAGTGCAAGAATATAAGTCTGGTCTATGATTCATTCTGCGGGAAGAAGCGGTCACAAATCTTCGACTCGCGATGATGTCACATTCAAGGAGATCGATTCTTTTCACCATGCCGAATGCTTCATAAACGATATCATGGATGGACCACAGCTCTTTCATCACAGTTACTTGCTCGTAATAACGTTATGCGCCGAACGGACAAGAATGATCATTTTCATATCGTGATTATTGCATCCCACTGTGTCATGAATATGCCATCCACGAGTACGTGAGCCTCGATGCCACTCGTACATTGCATGGCGGCAGCTACTTACGCCTCGGTGGGAGAGGTAATGCTATATGTCTGTAAACTCGGTTCAATGGTATACAAATTATTGATATTGAGTGACTCTCGACAAGCAACAACCTCGATAAGATGCATAGAAAGTATTGCGGGAGATCAGCTGAAATTCAAAATGGCTCGCGCAGCATCGGTTGGGACATATTTATAGGTCGGGTGTTGAAGCGCAGCAAACCCAACAAACCGCGCTAACGAACGTAAGATGACAGGCCCACGAGCGAAGCTAAAACCCTGTTAGCTCGTAGACCAAAACATAGTCGCACCCCTATCCATCTGCAGATTCTGCGCCTCTTGGATTTCCGCAATCTAGAGCAAAAGTTTGAGCAATGTCCATAAACCCTTCAGACTATGATCTGTTTCCACACACCAGCATAGATTATACTGTAGCACATGGCACCGTTATACGCCGTCACGGTTACAACTTGCCATTTGTTCATCTCACCTCACTTACAGAATGCGTTGTGTGCGGACTTTCATGCTGTGGGGTCAGTAACATGTCATTATGGATGCGGTCGTAGGGTTTTATTAGGCTAGGTACCGATAGTCATTGACGTGGCTGAAACGAAGTGGCTGTAGATGAGCGTCATAGCGGTTGTTATGTGGTTGAACATGGAAGTCAATAAACCTTTACATAAGCTTTGGGGTTCTCATTTTTTTTTTTTTTTTTTTTTGAATCCTTGTTTTGTGTCCGTTGGGGCGGAGCCCTATGATAGACATTACATGCGGTATTTACTCTAATTGATGCATATGTGCGTGTCCGTGGATGTTGGGTCGTGTTCAATGGTCCTGGCCGAGGCGCGGACGTTAACACCAGCTTAAGGTGAAAGGGGGGGTTGTTACAGGGATTGGGGTGCGTCTAGCTGTTTTTGTCGTTCTTGTCCTTTGGTGGTGATACGTCTCCGAAGGTTGGCTCGAATCTTTTCGTTTTGGCTATGAATGTGAACAGTGACTTTAGACATTCAGCGTCATTGAGAATGTGCTTCACATGGTGCGCTCTCGTTCCTAGTTCTTGTCTGAGTATGTTGCGTTGTCTGGTGTATGCTGGGCAGGTGAGAAGGAAGTGATGGACTGACTCGTTTCCTTCGTTGCATTGTTGGCATGTTGCTGTTTCTGACTTCGCTATACGGTGTAGGTGTTTGTTGAGAGGAATGTGTCCTGTTCTGAGCTGGAAGAGAAGCGAGCTGTGACGACGCGGGAATTGATCAATGAGTCCTGCGAAGTGTTTCGACGGAGCGGTTGGGTCTATGGTCTGTAAGGCAGCGAAACGGGGGGAAAGGTGCATGACCTTTGCTGCTTCTTCCTTGATTCGCTCTCGAAACTGCTGGAGTGTGGACGATTTGCTGATTGGTAGCGTGATGGGATCCTTCGCTGCCGTCCTTAGAGACTTTGGGAGAAGTCTCCCCTCCGAGACGTCTTTCCTTGCTGCCCTTTTTGCCCTCTCATCTGCCTTCTCGTTCCCCGGTATTCCTACATGGCCTGGCGTCCATCTCACCACCAGCCTTTTGCCATTGTTGTCTGGGATGATTTCACGGAGACTGTCGTGAAAGGTGTCCATTAGGTGATGTCCGGGTTGCGAATTGAATGCTTTCGTTGCGCGAATTGCCGCCTGGTTGTCCACCCCCAGTGCCATTGATTCTCCCCCTCCTGCTCTTCTAATCAGCTCCACCGCTAGAATCATCCCCACTAGCTCTCCCTCATATACCGTGTGCTCGCTATCCTTCCCCAGATAAAACCTTAGTTCGTCTTTTACCTCTCCGTCTCGCATGAGAATGGCCGCTGCCCCTACTCCTCCATCTATGGCCGAACCGTCTGAGTATACTCGGATCTCTTCCCTCGCCAGCTCATCTTCGTCGGCTGCTTCCTTCTTCTTCCTCGCTATCTGTAATTCGACGTCCGGCTTCCACTTTGGATTGTGGCGGATTGGGTGGATCTTCTCCATTCGAGCTGGGTTGACCTTGAATTCGTACATTAGCTTGTGAAGCGGGGATGGGTGGCGCTTTGGTTTGGCAAAGTTGCGTGCATTCCCGTAGTTGTAGGCCATCTTGATGTCTCTGGCTAGCGGGTGAGAGTCTGGGAGTGAGGTCATTCTGAGGGTCGATTTGAGGCATATCTTGCGTAGTGTCTGTTGAAAGGGAAGTATGTTAGCGTGCGCGTCTAGGATATCTGTAGCAGTGGATCTCATTCCGCCCGTTATCATCAGGGTTGCCATTCTCTGCACCCTTGCCATTTGCGACGCGAATCCTCGAGCCCCTCGTCCATTTAGCTTCTTTCCTTTGCCCTTTGCTACCAGTCCTGCGCACCAGACATCAGCTGCATATAACATTTTAGGAATGACTACTCCCTCGTATAGTCTCTTCATTAGTCGACTTTTGATGCCCTTCGTGGGTCGGATCATCCTGTTGCAGGCCAGGATGTACTTTGTGCCTTTTGCCAGGGCGTGGGCTGCATGTTCCTTGAAGTTAAGGTTCTCGTCTATTATTACTCCTAGAAATTTGTGCGAGCTCGATGGTTGTATTGTGTGATTTCGAATGGCGATTGCAGGTTTTGGCGCAGGGATTGTTTTGTGTGGGTCCGTGACACTTTGCACGCGCTTTCTTGCGAGACATACCAGTGCCGTTTTGTCTAGCTCGAATTCCGCGTGATGCTCCTCACTCCATTGTAGCGCGCCTCCTCTCTTCTCCATCATTCTAGTTAGCTTAGTGTTCGCCTCTTCGTATGACTCACCTTTCGCTATTAAAGCGACATCGTCTATGAATCCTAAGCTGAGTTCTCCCTTGCGGGGTCTTGGATCTGCGACTCTTAGTAGGTCAGTATTGTAGAAGATGAATGCAAGTGGGGATAAGGGACAGCCTTGATCGACACCACCTTTGACCTGGAATGATTCCGATTGAAAATCGTCAAAGATTAGAGATGTTGATCTTCCGTCTAATCTTCTCCTGTACCAATCGATGTATTCTTGAGGTATTCCTGATTTCTTGAGGTTGTGGAGGAGTTTGTTGACCACGACACTGGGAAAAGCGGCTTTAACATCCAGGAACAACATGGAAACAAAATTTTCCCTTGAGGCCCAAGCGTCAGTAATGAACTTCGTTAGTAAGTGCAGGGAATCTGTGGTCGAGCGTCCTGGTCTTCCCCCAAAGTGCGTTGCTGCTAAGAGATCGTGTCTTTCGGCTATATAGGTGAGGTCGTCTGCCACGCATGAGGATAGTATTTTGGCCATGGTGTCCAGCAGCGTTATCGGTCTGTACGCCTTGGGGAGACTGTAGTCCGGTCTGCCGGGTTTGCGCAGTACTATGGTTGATGACTTCTTCCACTGGTCCGGGTATATTTCTAATGTAAAGGTCGCTCGAAATATCGGTCCCATAAATGGGACTAGCTGCGCTGCGCAGTGGGTGAAGACGCAGTTACTTATTCCATTCGGTCCAGGGGCTTTGTGCGGGGAGAGCTTTGCTATCGCTCTGTCTATCTGTTCATTCGTTATCAGTGTAAACTCACAAACGGGAGGAGGGTAAATATAATTAGGGTCTACGTGCTCATTGGCCGGGGGGGGTTTGAAGAAGACCTCATATAAGAGCTCGCTTTTCCTGTCGTTGGTTTGGGTTGAGTTTTGATGATTGCGTTCTGGGTCCTTGAGCGTGGCGATTCTTGTGTGCATTTGATCTTCTGGGTTGCTTGCTGCGTAGTGGTGAAAATTCCATACCCCGGCTGGGGTCATCGTTTCCAGCCAGGCGGTCCAGTGAGATTCCTTTGCCTTCCTGATGCTTTCTGAGAAGGCGTTGCGCGCTTTGCGATACTGTTCGTGGATTGGGTTGTTTCTATACACTAGTTTAGCTCTCGATTTGCGGCCTAATTTATGTACTTCCTTTCGTTCTATATCCAGGCTTTTTGACCACCATCGTTTTGCGTAGGGTGATGGTTTCGATTTCGGCACCTTTGCATCTACTACCTTCGCGATGATTGAAGTGAGGTTGTCGAAGGCCTCCTCGAATTGAACTTTCGTCATGATCTCAGTTGGTGGGGGGATGGTGCTGAGATCCGCTGCTAGTGCCTCATTTATTTCGTCCCAGTCTGCTTCTCTGTAATTGTGGCGCGGTATACAGTTGATGCGTTCTGGTTGCAATTCTAGCGAGCTAATGATCGGAAAGTGGTCAGTGATGACTGGTCTTAGGTGGTACTCAACGTTGCATGCCGTGAAAGCGTGTTGGAGTTGGGCTGAGCAGAAGACGTTGTCGGGTCTTGTGAGGTTCTTCGTGGATGATGCTTCCAGTGTGGCGATTCCCGGGGGTAGTACTTGGATTAAATTGTACAGCGCTAGAAGATTTATTAGTACACCTGCGGCGTCGAGGTTCGCTGCAGTGAATAGGTGACTGTTTGAAGTTAGCTCCCACATTGGGTGGTGCCGGTTGAAGTCGCCTAGCCAAATTATATGTTCAGTATTTACTTCCTCCTCGCCTTGAGCGAGTTGTTGAGGGTTTGCCCGACGTGCGTTATGTTCCGTTTGCATATGTCTTTCGAGGAAATGCAGGGTGCCGTCGTGGTCGCAGGGGTTATATATATTATAGAAACGCACCTTTCCGAAGTCTCCCGATAATTCTATGGCCATGACGTTCGTCGATTGGATTGGGATAGCGTGCCATTTGTTCTTGGAGATCTTCTTGTTGATCAGCATTATCACTTGCGTTCGGTTTTGATTCGTGTGGTGGCCGGTTGGGTATACCACATCCCAATAGCGTCGGAGGCTAGAGGCGTTAGCGAGATTCACAGGGTTGAGAAAAGGTTCTTGTATACATGCCATGTCGAAGTTGTCGGGATTGAGGTTCTTCAGGAGGTGTTCCCATGCGTTGGAGGATTTGCGAAGGTTCTGCTGCCATATTTTGAAGTCTGTTCTCTGTTGGTGTTGTGTTGTTGGTTCTTGCTGCATTAGTCCCAGCCGCTGGCCGCGTTGCCGTCTTGCGTGTAGTTGAGTGTTGAGAAGAAAGAGTCTCTTGAGGCAGCGGAATGAGAGCGTTGAGGTTGGGTGTCTGGCGCGTTTTCTTGCTGTGTCCACATATCTGTGAGACGCGATTGACTTCCTAATGGGATGTTGTTGGGGAATCTTGGGCGCTGCGGTTGATTGAGTCTTGCTTTCATTGGTCTTGCTTCTCTCGTTCTGTTTTGCTGAGGTGGGGGGGGATTCTGGTTAGTTAGGTTTGTGTGATCACCGTTACCTTCTTGCTGATATTCGTTCCACTCATTGGGCTGTTCGTCTATCTTTTCCCAGGTAAGTGGGTCCTCCGTTGGGTAGAATCGGTATCTTGATTCGTCGTTGCGTCTCTTGTGTGCTTCCCACTTGCTTAGGAATGTCGGGCACACTCGGCTCCATGCTGCGTGTCCCTTGATTTCACAGTTAGTGCAGTAGTAGTTGTTGGGGTCGTCTACCTTGCACATTGCTGTGCGATGTTGTTCTCCACACGTTCCGCATGTGTCAATATCCTTGGGGCAGTCTGTTGCCATGTGGTTGCCGTCGAAGGAGTGGCACTTGAGACATCTTGATGGTTCTGGTAGAAGTTTGCGTCCATATACTCTTTTGCTGGCTACCGATAACCCGAATTTGATGGCGTGATTCGCGCTCTCCCTAGAATTGAAGGTTAGTATAATGTGAGCTGTTCTCTGGTTCGGGTTGCGTCTCGCTATTGGTTTGATGTACTTAGCCTTCAGGATGGTTTTTGGGGCGAAAGCAGCCTTCTTCTCGATGTCGTCTATGGCTGCATTAGATTCTGGGACGAACGAGATCGGGACGTTTTCCATCAGGACGTGGAACGTGCGGTCTTTGATGGTGACGTTGTAGCCGAATCGTTCCAAGAAGTTGCTGCGATTTGTTGGGATGTTGAACCATTCCGTTGACTCCTTGGAGTTGAGTTCGTATATGATGCCCCCGTGAGGGAGTTTGCGTGCTGATACGAAGGTGAGGTCGTCCGGAGTTGGGATGTCGTCCTTGTTCATCATTTCGATGGCTAGTTTTGCCTTGGTGACCAACTGTGTCTCTGTGAGCTGTGTGGTGGCGTCCTTAGGCATGAAGAGTGATCTTCTATCTATCAAAATCTGTCTCGTTTGACCTTCGTTGCGTGAAAGAAGTTTCGTTAGTGGGCCAGGGATCGGCGCTTTCGCTGCCGCTGCATAGGATCTAGGTCCTTCAGACCCGTTGAGTACTGCCTCTGCGTTGGTATGATTCTGAATCGCTTGCGTTGCGCTCTTTGTGGCCTTATCTATTCCCTCAAGTGATTCACTAAGATTAGTACGCACCTCTTTTACTGCCTCCTCTAGTGCCTCTTTATGCTTGTCTGTTGATTGCGCTAATTCCTCAGCCTTCTCTACCATGATTGTTAGGGGGCCGCCTATGAGTGTTTCGATCTTGTTGATGATGTTGGTCATGTCCATCGCGCGTTCCGCGTCATACAAAACCATGGCAATAGCCCTGAGTATCTCGGCGTGGGTAGATCCTAGACCTGCCGAGGCGCTGAATTCGAAGATTGCTGTTACTATTTGCGTGAGCATAGTTCCTGCTGTTGGGAGAACTAGGCCATGCGTGTTTAGGAGCTTCTTTGCTGTGATTATGTTAGTTATATCTGTTCTTATACTTGTACCTTCTATGTGTTCTTCGATTGACTTGCTGGAGGCGAGTAGCGGTTTGTTTGCTGTTGTTTTTCTGAGACGAGTGTTGCCCACCACTGGGGCTGTCGGGCTTGTGGATCCTGATGGAGCCATGTCAGACCTTCTGGGGACTGTTTTGGATTTTCTGAGGTTAGGTGGGTTTGATGTGAGTAGCTGGGTGGCGCCCTTTGGGCGTCGGGAACGCTGTTGAGCGCAGGGCCTCAGTTGGTTTTTCGGGGTCCTAGTCGAGGTGCCACTTGGTTCAGGTCCAAGAAGCGATTTTGGGGTTCTCATAACCCTACTAGTACATGCCAACAAGCAGACAGACGTCGATTGTGCTATGCGCATTTGGCATGGGTGGGTATTACATAATATAGTGTCCATCTTACAACGGGCAGATTATTTTCTCAACCAGCCTGTCAAAGTCCCCACGTCCCAACTTGCATCACGGAGGATAAGGCGATCCGTGTGTGGTCAAAGGTCGGCGAGCTGCTCATGAAGATTAAGGGCGGGATGATGGTGTAATTCCGTCGTTGTGTTGGTACAAGGATAGCGCGCACATTTTCTCCGCATCAGGCGGCGCCATCCGAAAATGGCGGTCGTTCCAGGGTCATACCATTGCCGTCACCTCCCTCTTACCCTCTGTCTTTTCCCTCAAGTGATGCGCTAACGAGATGACTTTCAAAACCATCTCGTTAGCGCATCACTTGATTACTCAGTTCGTGTCTGGGACCCCAGAGGTCTCAAGACCAATCAGCCAGTTGGAGACCTGCTTTTGCGCAACGATAAAGTCTTAGCTGTTATGTATGGAACCTGGAGGCAGCACTCAAACTGACAGCTGACGATTATGTGAGTGTGTTCATTCGTTGTCATTATCTTTTTTAAGTTGGGTTTGGTCGCAATTTAGCTTGCGGCTAAAGTAAAATTTGATGCGAAACTCAAGGCAAGTTGACTGCGCTTTCCTTTCACGTTGTATCTCATTGTCTTGCCAGGGACGTCCAATTGGGTCAAGAGATGCTGTGCGCCAATCAGTTGTGAACACCCTAATCATCCGTCTATTCATTCATTAGATATTACACACTACAAGTTTAACATTCATATAAGACGAAGACTTCTAGGACGCTGATATCAATCCCGCGCCTCATCCCGCAGCTCCTCCTGCGAGTTCACTGTCTGCCCTTCGTTGGCGTAACATGCTCGGTTCTCTGCATTTCAGCACTCGACCTCCAAATATGCTACGGTCAATTCCGCTTGAGCCCCGACGATGGAATTTCAGGTCATTTCCGGTAGGAACCTCTAGACGCACTGTCGATGTGGCTCACTGTCGTGATGAAGTTGTGAGTGCTCGACATTGCCAACATTCGACCATCTTTAATAAATTTACAGAGATATGCTGTTGCTCCTGAGACTGACGCCGAAGCAGCCGCAGCTATGCAATGTACAAATAGCAACGAGGCTAGCGGTTCAACATCAACCTCAGGCTGTGTCGGGGACACATGTATTTCAAACCACCCCTCCACAGACGTTCGTGTCCAGATGGCGACCTGGGTGAAATGGTGTTTTGGGTCAATTTCCGTCTGCATGCCAGCCTGAGTTTCCATATGGATTATCATGGTTTTTGTGGTAGAGTTTTACCGTTTAGATGTGGCGTGTGTAAGCTGACATAAATATTTCCTCCAATTGCGATGTTTTTCCTGCGGTCCAGCGTACAGTGTGCCGTGACCAATTCATCCACCACAACCCTCTTCCACGGTGTCAGGGATGATATTTGAATATGTTTATCGGTTCATGAATGTACGGCAGTTAAGAGAGTTGTCAGTGACACGCGGTTCAAAGAAAAAACAGCACGCCTAGCTGACTATTTAGCCGCGACAGTCTCTTTATCTGATTATCACACCATCTCTCTTCGCCTTCGACGATTCACTCGTGTCATGATCGACTCAAGTACATCGGCACAACGGAGAGGTGGAGGACGAGGAGCAACGTTGAACTCACCGGTAGTTAACGCACCTCGTCGGACGAAGGAGAAGAATCCGCCGCCCTATGGTGCACAATATCGCCAGGATGCGCTTTGGGAGGGTAAGTGTCTGCGTTGTGATACCTACCGACTTACTCAGAGAAGTAGGCGGAAATGAAGCGCTTCCTCCTCAATGGCGTCAGAAGGAGTTGTTGGGTGATAGAATAGTATATGAAGGTGACACACTCGTAATGGGTTCGTGGAACCGACCTTTACCAGGAGTGCGACTAGGTGAGCAAAGAATGTTCCGCTAGTAAAAGAACTCATGGTAAAGCATAGATTATCCCAAACAACTTACTCCCGGTTGTGAATGGCACATATCACCACTCGGTCGGTCGTATTTCGTCAATCACAATACCCGGACCACATCTTGGAAGAAACCGACGCTAGAACGTCCACCAGGGAGCTTGGTGCCTGAGTGCATCATCGAGGGTCACTCCAAGCTCGTTCGAAGCCTTGCCTGTTTGGGTACCAGTTGCAATATAATGAGCACGTCGAATGATGGTTCAATTCGGCAGTGGACAAGAGACGGGCAACCAGTAGGAAAACCTTGGAATAATGATGGGGGAGAGGTAGGCTCTATGGCAATGTCTCCTGATGAATCAATGGTCGTGAGCGGAAGCGCAGATGGGAGACTACGACTGTGGAACATCAAGAAGGGCAGCATGATTGGTGACCCATGGAAGGGGCATGACGATCTTGTTTGGTCCCTTAATTGGTCTCCCGATGCCCAGGAAATCAAAAGTGGATCGCATGACAGCACCATAAGACGCTGGAGCCTGGATACTGGCCGACAGATCGCACCACCAATAGAGACCGGCCATCGGCGGGTTTATGCCGTCAAATACTCCCCACAAGGGGACAAATTCACAAGTGGTGGGGAGGACAAGATTATTCGTATATGGTCAAAGGACGGGGAGCTGCTTACGAAGATAATGGGCCATAAGGCCACAGTGACTTCGTTGCATTGGTCCAAGGACGGCGCACACATATTCTCCGGGTCATATGATACCACCATCCGAAAATGGCGGTCGATTGATGGGAAAGAGCTCGTAGTTTTTCAGGGTCATACTGATGCCGTCTTCTCCCTTTGTCTTTCCCCTGATGAAAGCTATCTCGTTAGCGCATCAAGTGACTGCTCAGTTCGCATCTGCTACCTCAAGACCAATCAGCCAGTTGGAGACCCACTCTTGCACGACGACGAACTCGTGGCTGTTGTCGTTTCCCCTGATAAAAAATACATCGCCAGTGCTGGAAATGATGCAAGAGTGTACATATGGAGCTTGGATGCAACACTCAAACATGCAGGTGATGATCATGTGAGTGTGTTTGTGTTGATCTATTATCATTGTATTTCCTAAGCGGGTCTTGGTCGACGTTCAGAGCGTGGATGAGAGCAATGCAAAAGCTGATGCGGAGCTTAAGGCGTGTTGTCTGCGCTTCCTTTTCACGTTGTATCTCACTGTTTTAGCAGGGACATCCAGTTCGATCAAGAGACGCTGTGCGCTAATCAGCTGTGAACACCCTAATTATTTACTTAATCGTTTGTTAGATTTTACATACTAGTCAGGTCTTCAAGCAGCAGCCTAACGATAGACTCGGAGGTATGATGAAATATGTTAGTATAGATCCCTTGTTTCTTTGCTCCAGCAAGTCTAACAATTGTACAGAGCAATGAGTTCTGGGATGCTGATACCAACTCCATGCCTCATTCCGCAGCTCCTGGGAATCCACTTTCTTCTCTTTACTGGCGCAATTTGCTCTGTTCGCTGCGTGTCATCACTCGACCCCCAAATACGCCGCAGTCGACACCAATGCAGCCCCGGCGTTGGAATTTCAGTTTGTTTCCTGTAAGAAGCTCTATACGCACCATTGATGTAGCTGCCGGTCGCAAGAAACATGTAAGTGGCTAGCAATTGCTCCTTTTGAGATCATTGAAATAAATGTATTTGCAGAGAATTTTCGTTTCGCCCCCCACCGCAGCGGAACTGGCCCGTGCAAAAGTGGCTGCAACTGTGCAACATGGAAATAATAGCCAGGCTGGCAGTTCGACGCAATCAGGTCAACCTAGGGTTGCACCGGGGATACAAGTGTCTCAAGGTCGACAAACGGAAACCGTGACGCAAGGCCCGAGTAGTGGGACGAGAGAGGTTTCTTGTGAAGTTAGGTGCTGTGGATTGTTTGTAGGCTGTGGTCGCCCCACCTTGCATCAGTCATGAGGCTTGAAACTCTCTGTTGCTCGAAATTTTTTGCTCTTACCTCTACGTACTTTGAAGGTATTGTCAATGATGGAACACTAACAGTCTTACTCTATGGATGTCATGTAGAATAAGGCAACTTGGTCTTGGGGTCATTTTGTATGGAAAGCCAGACCGCCGTGCTCTACTTCCAAGGCTTCCACTTCTCAGAACTTTCCTAGTAAGTTAAGTGCTTCCATTGGCCTCCGAACACCCTGTACGACCATGCTAATGCGTCATATAGATTTATTGCCACCCGTGACTACCATAAGGGAGTGGGTTATATCGTGTTTTACCACTGGGTGACTGGGACCTCATTCAAATCGGTCGTCTTCCTGCATGTGTTGCTTTTTACCTTGAAACATATTCTTCTCTCATCTTCTTCGATTGCTCGTTCGCTCGGCCAAGTTCGCGTTTCGCTGAAATACCCATGGCCTCAGTAGTCCATTGCCGTACTCTCACTGCCGGTGTCGAGTTCAAGGTCGTGATGTTATGTTTGGGGTGAACTGGATTGCTGCATGGTCACCGTTTTATGGGAAGATGAGACTCCCATCTCCAATCTTCCTTTTCGGGCTGTTTCAATCAGCGTTCCTTTAAGTCTTCAACTTGGGAAGTCTCGTAAGTCGCCAAGTGGAAGATTTAAAGACTTTGACCTGGCCAGTGTGGTTACCACAAGAGAATCAAATTATGGTTCTCTTGAACTACGCAGGTTCGAAACCTGCTGAACTACAGTTTTTTTCTATTGTAACACACTTTTCCATTCATTCATGGATTGTTTCTTTAGCAGTTCATCTTAACTGGTCTTAGCTAGGTGATTGCCACAACAGAATCAAAATGTGCTTCTCTTCCACTGTGTAGGTTTGGAACCTGCCGACGACAAGGTTTTTTCTGTCGGAACACTCCTTGACATTCACTCATTCACGGACGGTTTCTTTAGAAGTCGATCGTAACAGGCCTTAGCCAGGTGGTTGCCACAACAGAATCAAAATCTGTTTCTCTTGAACTGTACAGGTTCGAAACCTGCTGAACTACATTTTTTTTCTATTGGGACACACTTTGGCATTCGTTCATAGATGGTTTCTCTAGAAGTTCATCGTAATTGGTCTTAGCCAGGTGGTTGCCACAGCAGAATCAAAATCTGTTTCTCTTAGACAGCAGGTTTGAAACCTGCCGAGGACAAGGTTTTTTCTATTGGAACACACTTTGGCATTCGTTCATAGATGGTTTCTTTAGAAGTTCGTCGTAACTGGTCTTAGCCAGGTTATTGCCACAACAGAATCAAAATCTGTTTCTCTTGCATTGTGCAGGTTTGAAACCTGCCGACGACAAGGTTTTTTCTATCGGAACACACCTTGATATTCACTCGTGGATGGTTTCTTTGGAAGTTCATCGCAACTGGTCTAACCTGGTGGTTGCTACAACATAATCAAAATCTGTTTCTCTTGGACTGTGCAGGATCGAAACCTGCTGACGCTGAGCTTTTTTCTATCGGAACGCACCTTGATATTCACTCATCGATAGTTTCTTTAGAAGTTCACCGCAACTGGTCTAGTTTGGTGGTTGCTACAACAGAATCAAAATCTGTTTCTCTTAGACTGCAGGCTTGAAACCTGCCAACGACGAGGTTTTTATCGGAACACACCTTGATATTCACTCTGGATGCTTTCTTTGGAAGTTCACTGTAAGTGGTCTAGCCTGGCGGTTGCTACAACAGACTTAAAATCTGTTTCTCTTTGATTGTGTAGAAAACCTGCCAATAACAACAATTTTTTTCCAATCACAACACACCTCGTCACTGATGGATAGTTTCCTCAGAGGTTTATCTTGACTGGTCTTAGCCCTTGTGCAAATTGTTGTCGCAATATTAACATGGCGAGTCATAGTACCTTTGGATACGCGTCCGAAACACTAATTATATTGGGTGTTGTGACTCGTGAGGCTGCCGCAGGTTTTTATGTAGTTCCTCTTCAAGCTTAGTCGATTGCATATTGGATGGATTGGTGTCTGTAGACGTGTCTGAGATATCAGGCGCTGGTCTGTGGACCACTGCACAGCGTGTCTGCAGTGATTTTAGAATGCACTTGCGATCAAGAAGAACTTTGAGAGACCTATTAGTATTTTGAACATTCTTTGCTGTCGGGGCATATAGAAGGTGTGTCTTAATCACTGCGATCACTGTTCACCGTGACCAAGGTGGAAGCATCTGTCTGAGACAAACCTTCTAGATTTGGAAACCATCATTGCGTTTTGGCATGGTTTATGCTTCGAAGGCACAAATTATTATTATTTCATCGTCTGCTTTCACAAGTTCTTGCGGCCAAAGCTCCAGATCTGCACACACATTAAATTGAACAGTCGCGAGTCGCACAAGGTGTTCGGAGGCCAATAGAAGCTATTTACCTTACTAGAAAGGTTCTGAGAAGTAGAAGCATTGGAAGTAGAGCACAGTGGTCTGTAATGTTGGGCCTTATCTGAATTATTTGAAAATCTCGCATTGGGCCATACTATCTGTCACTTGACTCATCCGTCTCTAAAGGTTATTGAAAATATGTTGACAATTGCGAGCCGATTACGATCGAGTTCGACATCACACTCACGCAAAATACTAACTCACAGGGGTAGTACCGTAGTAAAATGAAAAGCAAGCTGGTGGCCCTAATAAGAAATACAGTCGGTCATCTTCTTCGTACTTACTCGTCTCTCGCGAAAGAATTTGGCGTAATGTACAGCAAATCGTTGATAAAGCTGCCTCAGTGTTCGATGCACTGCCAGCGACACACGGCTGAAAAGCGCACCCTCAAACACAATATACACTGTTCACTTGCCAACAGGTCTCTTCAGCACTTTCATCATCTCTCTTCGCTTTCGATAATTCAGTTTTTATGCTATTGAGCTCTATCTGATTGTCAGCACGTACCACCAACATTTAAAAGCTTTCTTCGTCAGCATCATGGCCGAACCAACACATTAGCACAACAGAGAGATGGAGAACGAGGAGTGAAATTAAACTCACCGGTGGTTAGCGTACCTCGTCAGATGAAGGAAAAGGATCCACCACGCTATGGTGCGCAGTATCGCCAAGATGGGCTTTGAGTAACTGCATTTTCATGCCTGCTAACTTGCTCGACGAAAAGCAGGTGGGAATAAAGCACTTCCTCCTCAATGGTGGCAGGATAAGTTGCTGGATGATAGAATATACCATCAAGATGGGACACTTGTAATGGCTTCATGTAACCGACCTTTACCAGGAGTGCGACTAGGTGAGCGAAGAATGTGCCACTATCAACGTGGAACTCATCGTAAAACATAGAGTATCCTGGACAACTCGTTCCCGGATGCGAATGGCACATCTCACCTCTTGGTCGATCCTACTTCGTCAACCACAATATCCGGACCACATCGTGGGAGAAATCAATGCCAGAATGTCAGTCGGAGAGGAGAAATGATGGAAGTGATGAAAAGACGTTGGGAGTGCATGGACAAGTGCCTAATCATACCCCAAATCTGTCGGTGAGCGCCAAAATCAGGAGGTTATTGTTAGTGTGATATACCGAGTGGCGACTTACGCAGGTCTATACGTACTAGTACCACTTCTCAGCCGACCAGAAATGCTTTAGTGAGAGATAATAAGTCACTAGGGCTTTTCTTCATGTAAGTTTCTGAACTGCGGTCGTTGAACCTGACCGATCGAGTCTGATTCAAAGTTCACTGATCAGGGAAAATTCAAGTCACCACAGTTCAAGGACTTGTGGAATTCTTGAAACCTGTTCCAGACGTCTTCAGACCAATTTTTGTGCGCATATCGCAGGCGTAGCTGGAGAAACCCGAGATACATGTCTGCTATCAGAGGACACCAGCTCGTCCAGTCAGACTGGTGCAATAATTGATTGTGTTAGTTGTCATTTGCGGGACTTGCCGAGACTAACACCAATTTCCCAATTGAGTGCAGTACCTATATCTTGCTTACCTTCTCCGTTTCTGCCTCTCGCCACTCAGTGACATTCACTACAGCTCCAAACCACCTGTTTCACTTTCAAGAGCCGTGATTGGGCGATTGTTGAGTTTACCTCCCTACTATATTCTCAACTGGAACTTCTAGAAGGTCACCTGCATCTACTAGCTCTTCGTTGTGTCAATCGATTTCTTTGTCTTTTTTCCCCTTCAGTTATTGTCTTCGGCCCCTGTTGAACAAGAACAGGACCACTATCAGACTAAACTGATGGCTCGATCTGCAGCTGCTTGTTGGGAGAATCTGACCACCATCGATCACTGCCGCCGATTTGCTTCCGTTTTCCAGGTGTTCTTCGTCATGTTGCTATGTTACCCTGCCCCTTCGTCGTATTAATCCCTGGTCTTCAGAATATCTTATTGGCAGTGTGAATATTGTCGTCTAATCTCTCGTACCCTATGCTGCTGCATCTACTTAGTGTCTTTCATAGTAATCATCATAGAACTTCCATTGCTACTACCCTGATTTGCTACCCCAAACTCTTCCTGCTGTGATGCAAGTTGACACTGAAGTTTTGGAACATGTTGTGTATCGCGCACTCGATGTTGTATCGCGTAGTTAATTAAAGTGGCATTTGGAGCGTCGTAGATACGTACCAGTGATGACAAACTATATATATTTCTCTCATTCCTCTTCGCATGTATCGAGGCATGATAACTCAGGACATGCAAAGAGGGATCATCGTACCCTGAGGCCTGGATTACCACGGAATTGAAAGACCCGATGTATGAAGTTCGTGCAGGACTATATACTGTGAAGTGAATGCGACGTTATTGTGAAGGCTCTCATAGAGCTGATACAAGGATAAAATTAAGCGTCCATCGACCAAACCAAACGCGGGAATTACAAAAGAATTATAATCGCTAAACTTATCAGACTCAACTTCATGAGAAATCTATCCATTGCAACAACAGGGTGTCATAAATGCGTTCATGCTACCTATTCTAAACAACCTCTCCTGATCCATGGTACTAAGTACAGAAACAACGCACAGAAGATAACTGCGAAGTTGAGTTCGTAATGATTATGCATATCTAATAGTCTGCGTTTTACAGCGGCGCGGCGGCTCGGTTTCAAGTTCACATCGCAACGCCAAATCCAGGTTCGCCCAATGTACTGCTCACTGCATCTTCCCCAACACCCTCGGCTGACTCAAATCAGCGATGTTGATAAAGATATCATCAGCAGGGTGTCTGTAAAGTGGGGCACGCAGCCTCTTCTGGTCAAGGTGGTGTCCGATGAAGCCGATGCTACGGCCGAGGACAAAGAGACCGTTCAGAGTTCCGATCTTAATGTACTCGTCGGCTTCTTCAGGTGTGAAGGCGCCGCTGTCGCGCAAGAGGTCAACGAAACAGACAGCGATGCAGCCGTCAACATTGAGGATGAGCTGTGGAAGTGTTAGTTATGCTTTGGGGCGAGTGAGGATGAAATAACGTACAGTATCCTTCTTGCTCGAGGTTACTTTCTCAACAGCCAGGGCGTAGTCAAGAAGTGAGTGGCTTGGGAAGTTCTTCCTCACGTATTCCTTGACGAGCTCAACACGTAGATCGGGGTTGTTCACTGATTTGATTTTGTGGCCAATACCGGAGACTGTTGGCCGCGTTAGTTTCGATATCACAAATGACCGTAGAAGGAACGCTAAATGCGTAGACGAAAACAGAAACACTCACTGAGCTTATTCGCCTTCCTCGAGTTATCCACAAACTCCCTGGGCGTCAACCCCGTATCCCGAGCTCCACTGAACATACTAGCAGCTTCATCAAGCGCCCCACCGAACCGACTCCCAATGGTCAACAAGCCACTCGCCAAACTCGAGATCAGATCCTTGCCTGCGCGGGTAGCAACGATGGTGTTCATGGCACCACTAACAGCTGGACCGTGGTCTGCAGTAAGCATCAGTACCATCTCAATGAACTTGGTCGCCCAAGGGGGAAGACGGCGTTTGAACCAGAGGAGGGAGACAACTCCTCCAAGGCCGATATCTTCTCTGAAGACATCCGAGATACGCATGCCCGCATAGAGCAACTCCTGTCCACGCTCATCAGAGATCGTACTGATAAACGCAGCCGGCTTCCTGATAAGTCCCAACTCCTGTGCCCACTTGTAATCCATGGGAATCACGGGCGGCTCGACATCTTTAGTGGGGACAATAACGCCCCGCGCGACGAGCGCCTCGTATGTACTTCTCAGAGCAGTAGGGAGCTCCTCGAAGGTGTCAGGCACGATGAAACCTGCTTCGCGCATAGCCTTGTTCTTGGCATCTGCCGTCTCGCTATCGCTATTTGCCATACTCCCTGCGTGTCCGAACTGCACCTCCGTAGCGAACATACTCGCGCAAGTTCCGATAGCCCATGCGACAATGGGTTTCTTGATCTGACCGGATTTGACCGCTTCAATGACGCGATATTCTTCGACACCACCGACTTCACCGAGGAGGACAAGCATTTTGCATGCGGGGTCAGCTTCGTAGCGGAGGAGGTGGTCAATGAAGGTCGAGCCTGGGTAACGGTCACCGCCGATGGCAATGCCTTCGTAAGTACCGTTTGTGACGAGGCTGAGGATGTTGTTGAGTTCGTTGGACATTCCTCCGGATTTGGAGACGTAGCCGACACTGCCGGGGCGGTAGAGTTTGGAGGCGATGATGTTGTCCATCATACTGGAAGAATCTTGATGTCAGCGCGAGTCAAGCACAAAGTGGCGAACCTACCCTCCGGAATTACCGATCCTGAAGCAACCAGGCTTGATCCCACCAACAGTAGCAGGGCCGATGATCAACACACCCTTTTCCTTTGCCTTCCACAGAATCTCCCTCGCTTGGCGTTCTGGGACACCCTCGGCGATCAACGCAATGGCCTTAATACTCTCGTACCCCAAACACTCCATGGTACTGCTATAAACACTTCTGCTGGATGCAAAGTTAACAACGACATCGACGTCAGGGTGCTTCTTGACGGCTTCTTCGAGAGAAGTGTATACAGGGAGAAGAGTCTCGCGTGTGCCCCAGTAGAATTTCTGAATGTGGTGTCCACCGAAGGGGTAGATCATAGCTGCTACGCTCGGACGCGCGCGCTTACAGCTGTAATCAAAGTCCAACATTCCCTGGATGGCACGTGGTTGAAGACCATAGACAAAGCTGCGGGTCTCTTCGTCAAATGGTCTGTATGCTGGCCTAGAGCTCTTGGTGCCTTCGCCGGAATCGAAACGGGCAACGACGTCATTGGGCTGGGTACGTTCGCCGTCTGCGTGGATGGTTCCGACATCGCTAGCCCCGGGCTCGGGTGTTGCGGGTGAGATCTTAGGAGAGCCGGGTGCGGTGGCAGGGACGCTTGTAGGTGCTGTTGCGCTCGTTGTGGATTTGAGTCCGAGGGCAAGGGGTACGATCTCGGTGATGTGGGTATCGGGACCGAAAACACGAATTGGGACGCCGAGGGATTCACCTAAATGTGTCAGTGTTAATAATATGCTAATGTATGTGTGAAATGGACGAACCGAGCAGACGCATAGCTTTGAGACCTTCTTGCCAGTTGGGACCACCACGACGGACATAGATCTTGGCTTTGTGTGCGATAAGTTGAGTTTTGTAGGACGTGAGGGCACGGATGATGCCTTTGAAGGTTGCAGCGACGTTGGTGAAGTTCGCAATACCACCACCAATGATGAGGACCTTGCCATCAGGACGGGGTGGTGGGCGCGTGAGCAGGTCGACTATGTGCGAATTAGCGACATTCGATTTGAGTGATGAGATACGTACGGATTGTCTTGGCGTATTCAAATGTCTGACCCTCGCTTGGAGCACCAGAGTACTCGCCGTAGTTGGCAAGCTCGTGCGCGAAACCTGCTGCTGCGATGGCATCGCTGTAGACAACGGATGCACCTCCACCTGCAACCATTGTCCAGACACGACCGTTGGGGTTGAGGACAGTGAGCTTGAGAGAAGCACCGGTTGAAGCATCGAGTTTTTGAATGTATGCTACATGGAATGAGTACGATACGACAACTATGGAGATAGTACACACCCTCTTCCTTAGTGAGATCTCTGCCGAATGGAGCGGGCCAAGCCATAGGTGGTCCGCGGTCAGCGTTCACCTTTGAGCCAGTGGTAGGTGCAGCTGGGGCGGTCTCGTAGACTGTCAAGTCTCGTGCAACAGCCCACTTTGGACCGCAGATGCTCTCGGCGGTCTGATCGAGCTTTGCAGCCATGTCGAGGTAGTGAATAGAGCCATCATCAAGGACGACCAAAGGGTTTATCTCGAGGTAAGCAAAGTGGAGATCCACATAGACAGAGTAGAGTCTAACGAGGAAGTCGGTGAGTACTTCTTTCTTGTGTGCTGGGACGTCGCGAAGGAGAGTTTTCTGGAGATCAGCGCGAGTTGGGAAAGGACCAAGGACAGGGATGTCAAGTTTAAGAGCCTTTGCGTCGACATCGCCCACGTCAACACCACCAGAAGTGGTGAAGAGAAGGGTGTCCCCGTGACGTGCTGAAGTAATGCAGATGTAGTATTCAGAGTCTGATGGATGGGGGAGGAAAGGTTCCACGATGAAAGAGCTTAAAGTGCCCGTGACTGATTCGACCTGTGGGAGAATGACTGAATAAGGAAGGAGTGCGATTAGATGAGATAAAGACTGACCCTCTGAGGCTTTCCTGCTCTATCTTGGATCCATTTCTTCGCGTCTTGCCAGTCTTTGTTGAGAGCGAGCAAGCCTGCCTTGCCTCTACGTTTGATGAGTTGATCTGGTTTTGCGACGAGCTTTGTAGTGGAAACCCAAGATGGCATAAGGGTATCTGATGTGATCGAGTCA
Source organism: Suillus spraguei (assembly GCA_016800925.1). Lineage (NCBI taxonomy): Eukaryota > Fungi > Basidiomycota > Agaricomycetes > Boletales > Suillaceae > Suillus > Suillus spraguei. The sequence goes on along the minus strand of JABCPU010000309.1, from coordinate 46,994 downwards.
GTTGCAGGATCCCATAAGATCTGAGCTACGCGTGGAGCAGGGAATTTAAGAGTAGAAGATGGGGAAGGCGCGAAGTTTGGGTTTGGCGCGGGTGCACGTTGAAGCCAATAGGCCAAGAGAAGCTTTGCGTCATATTCTCTGATTGCTGTAGTGAAAGTCAGTTAACGTAGTACTACGAGTGTTGATGAGATCGAACCTTTTGAAGACATTGTATTTGGGAGAAAGAGGAAACGATATTCGTCTGATTTTGTATAGACAAGCTATTTTATACCCCAACATTCGCACGATCTAAAATCGACACAGCCACACTCGAACCACTGACAACTATCGAACCATTCAAATCGTATCATTCCGAATAGTCCAGGCGAAAATAGCGGGAGACGATATACTCGGAACCACATAAGAATGGCCTGCAGGCTGCAGCGCGACACTCTCATCGCTTACACTTTTGGGGTTCGCTTGCACGCTAGGCTTCTCTTTCGCCCTCCTCGACTCACATCTTATCGCGCTTGCACAACATCAATCCAAGTTTCCACTATATGTCAAGGTTATGACTCAGCAGTCAATGTGTGTTTAACTTTGACTTTGTAGCTTGCTGCTCCGTCTAATCTAGTCCTCCGACTCGATTTTAATTAAAACTCTTCTCGTCATGAGCATTCCGAGACCATCGTGAGTATTTTACACCCCCTCCCTCACCCTGCCGACAAACAAGGACAAAGACCATGTCCTACTATCACTTGCTCCAATCAGTCGACTTTTTCATCGTGAGCATGTTAACAAGGGTGGATAAATTTCCCAATATCAATATTGTAGTGTCAAGCCACGTCATTATGTACCACGTTCCAGTATGACCCTCTCGTATTAGTGAGTTCACATTGGGATGCCTCTATGTAAAGCTTTCTCACACTATTTCGTAGTTTAGCATCATCGGTTTCTGTTAGACTCTGCGATCACAGGGTGCTTACTTTCCAAGTAAACAAGCGAGTCACTCAGGCATTGGCGTTATCTGATACTAATTCATATAGACATGGCTAAATGCAGTCGGTTATATTACATTTCACCGGCGCGCTATTCATCAATCGTCTTTGTACTTATCTTGACGCTTGCTGAAAAGTTTAGCATATTGCACGGCAATTCAAAGCACTCTCATCAAGAGTATACACAGCTAACTATCTAGCAGGTCTTTTCATCACTTTCACCATCTCTCCTCGCCTTTGACAATTCAGTTTCCATACTATTGAGCTCTGTCTGACTGTCAGCGCGTACTACCGACATTTGGCCGAGTCAAACACATCAGCACAACGAAGAGATAGAGGACGAGGAATGGTGTTGAACTCACCGGTGGTTAGCGTACCTCGTCGGACGAAGGAGAAGGATCCGCCACGCTATGGTGCGCAATATCGCCAGCATACACTTTGAGAAGGTGAGTAACCGTATTTTCATACCTACTGGCTTACTCGATATAGAGCAGGCGAGAATGAAGCGCTTCCTCCTTAATGGTGGCAGCGTACGACATTGGATGGCAGAATATAACTATCAAGATAACACACTCGTAATGGTTTCATGTAACCGACCTTTCCCAGGGGCGTGACTAGGTCAGCGAGGAACGTGCCACTAGCAACGATGAACTCATCGAGAGACATAGATTATCCTGAACAACTCGTTCCCAACTGCGAATGGCATATTTCACCACTCGGTCGGTCCTACTATGTCAATCACAACAATCGGACAACATCATGGAAGAAACCAACGCCTGAACGTCTACCAGGGAGCTTAGTGCCAGAATGCATCATCGAGGGTCATTCCAAAATCATTTACAGCCTTGCCTGCTTGGGCACCAGTTGCAATTTACTAAGCGCGTCAGGCGATGGTTCAATTTGTCAATGGAGACGAGATGGAGAGCAAGTGGGGAGGCCTTGGACTAGTGACAGCGGGACAGTGTGCTCACTGGCAACGTCTCCAGATGAATCAATGGTCGTGAGCGGCAGCGTAGATGGCAGGCTGCGGCTGCGGAACATCAAGAAGGGCAGCGTTGGAGGGACATAAAGGTCCAGTGAGGTGCCTCGATTGGTCTCCAAATGTTCAGGAGATAGCAAGTGAATCGCAAGATGGGACCATTTGACGCTGGAACCCGGATACTGGCCGACAAATGACACCACCAATAGACACTAGCCATAGGTGGATTTACGCTGTCAAATACTCTCCACGAGGGGACAAATTCATAAGTGACGGGGAGGACAAGGTGATATGCGTGTGGTCAATGGATGGCGAGCTGCTTATGCAGGTCGAGGGCCATGACAACGAAGTGATATCGTTATGTTGGTCCAAGGACGGTGTACACATATTTTCCGGGTCATATGATGACACCATCCGAAAACGGCGGTTGATTGATGGGAAGGAGCTCGTTGTTTTTCAGGGTCATACAAGCATCGTAACCTCTCTGTATCTTCCCCTTGATGAAAGCCATCTTGTTAGCGCATCAAGAGACCGCTCAGTTCGCATCTGGGACCTCTGGGACCTCAAGATCAATCAGCCAGTTGGAGACCCGCTCTTGCACGATGATGAGATTTTTGCTGTTGTCCTTTCCGCCGATGGAAAATACATTGCCAGTGCTGGAATAGATGCAAAGACATATGTATGGAGCCTGGATGCAGCGCTCAAACATGTAGGCGCTGATCATGTGAGTGTATTGGTTCGTTGACAGTGTCTTCTTCAAGTGCGGTTTGATTGTCATTCAGGGTGCAGATGCCAGCAATGCAAAACCAGATCCAAAGCTCAAGGCGCGCCATCCGAGTCTGTGCTTCCCTGTCGCGCCATATCTCACTTCTTTATCAGGGACATCCAGTTCGATCAAGGGATGGTGTACGCCAATCAGTTATCAACAACCTAATTATTTGCTTATTCGTTCATTAGATATTGCACGCTAGTCAGGTCTCCAAACAGCAGCCCAACAACAGACTCGGAGGCATGTCAAAATATGTCAGTATAATCTTCCGTTTCCTGACTCTTTGAAGTCTAACACTGGTATAGGGCAAGGACTTCTGGGACGCTGATACCAACCCCACGCCTCATCCTGTAGCTCCCCCTGCGAGCACATTATCTGCCCTTTATTGGCGCAATGTGCTCGGCTCACTACGTTTTAGCCCTCGACCTCCAAACGCTCCGCAATCAATACCGCTCGAGTCCCGGCGTCGGAATCTCAACTTGTTTTCAGGAGGAAGTTGTATACACATAGTTGAAGTAGCTGCTGGCCGCAAGAAAAATGTGAGTTGTTTCTATTGCTCCTTTTTGACATCATGAAATTTAATACATGTAAGGATCGTGCATCCTTTACTCACCGACTAACATTCAAAAATGAAGACGTCTGAACCGCAAGGTACCGACGTCATCCACGTGACTCTTCGATGTGAAGAAAGAGTAACTCTTCGCATCCGAGTCACGTGGATACATCCTTATTACCACACTGCCGTCTTCATACCACATGCTTCCAGTCCCTATTACTATATAACTCGTTATCTCTGTCTACATTCAGTCCTCTTCCCTCGTTACTGACACTATTTTCCTCGCCACTGTCAAAAAAAACTATGCACTCGATCTTCCGGCCCTCTTTATTTTCAGTGGCGCGCTCAGGATGAAACCTTATCATCTCCGTATATCTAGCTCATGTATACTCTGGTATCTACAGCGAATTCTACCTTAGAAGATCCCCGCTCAAAAGCACCTTAGAAAATCCTTGAGACGTCCTGTTCCGTCACCTGCCCCAAAAGCCTAGTCTTGGGCACGCTTATCGCTAACAATCTGTCCCTATCCGTGATCGCTCATCTTACTTCCCTAAATCTTCATCGTTTCGTTAACAATTCCCTATCGAACTCACCGCTAGCCTTACATACAGTTGAGGTCCAGGCCAGGTCCAGGCCGGTGAGTCAGTCGGACCTGCATCAATTCGCCATCTACTCCATCATGTCGCCTTCATCACATCTTAGTGTCCCACAAATTGATCTTTGTACCTTGCCTTGGCAATAGGGTACCTCTGATTCGATTTTACTGATCAAAACGTTTTCATCATCTTTTCCTTATCGCGAGTTAATCTCGTATATATTCTCCACTCCCTACCTTTCCTCATCCTCAAGGCCGCAAGGACCGTACAAAGACGATGATGCACAGTGTTCTTACAACTACTACTTCTATTGCATCGCTCTAATTAGTCGAAGTTCTCCTCATCGTGAGCATGCAGTTGACGGGGGTGGGTTAACTTCCCAATGCAAATATTGTTGTGTCAAACCAAATCACATTTTGGCCCTTCATGCACCACGTTCCAGGGTGCATGTCACCGTCAGCGTCGGCCTTCTCGTACCAGTGAGTTCACATCAAAGTGCCATTCTATAAAGCTCCCTCACACTATCTCGCAGTTTGACACCGATCAGTAGCATTTCTTTTTGTTAGGCTGCGATCACAGGGGTACTTTCCGAGTAAACAATCAGGCACTGGTATCATCTGATGCTAATTCATATAGACATGGCTGTAATATTAGAAATACAGTCGGTTATATTACATGTGACTAGCGCGCTGTTCATTTTTGTACTTATCTTGACGCTTGCTGAAGGATTTAGCATGATGTACAGCAATTCAAAGCACTGCCATCAACACACGGCTGAAGCGCTGAAGAGTCGTCTGCAAACACAGCATACACAGCCGATTATCTAGCAGGTCTTTTCGTCACTTTCACCATCTCTCCTCACCTTCGACAATTCAGTTTCCATACTATTAGGCTCTGTCTGATTGTCAGCGCGTACTACCGATATTTAAATTTTTTCTTCTTCAGCATCATGGCCGAGTCAAGCACATCAGCACAACGGAAAGATGGAGAACGAGAAATGATGTTGAACTCACCGGTGATTACTGCACCTCGTCGGACGAAGGAAAAGGGTCCGCCACGCTATGGTACACAATATCGCCAGGATGCACTTTGGGAAGGTGAGTAACTGCATTTTCATACCTACTGACTTACTCAACGAGAAGCAGGCGGGAATGAAGCGCTTCCTCCTCAATGGCGGCAGTTCAAGACGTTGGATGGTAGAATTCATTATCAGGATGACACAATTATGCTGGCTTCATGGAACCGACCTTTACCAGGGGTGCAACTAGGTGAGCGAAGAAATGTGCCACTAGCAACGAAGAATCATCATGAAATATAGATTATCCAGGACAACTCATTCATCAGGAAATTCACACATTCCTTGACGTGCCCTTATGCGGACTTATTTAACTTAATCAGCTTAACTCACTTATCTCAAAACTTGTTTGCTCTCTCTCACATCATTCACCTGGCATATCTTATATTTTTTGAGTGCGAAATACAATAAAACATGTATATTAATATATCTCAACTTTTTTTTTCTGAATTCATTCACATTGAAATTTTGGACAAGTAGATTCAATTTCACCAAGGCAGTTAAGTGTAAATAAGTCCGCATAAGGGCACGTCAAGGAATGTGTGAATTTCCTGATGTTCCTGGATGCGAATGGCACATCTCACCGCTTGGTCGGTCCTACTTCGTCAATCACAACACCCGAACAACATTGTGGAACATCAGGAAATTCACACATTCCTTGACGTGCCCTTATGCGGACTTATTTACACTTAACTGCCTTGGTGAAATTGAATCTACTTGTCCAAAATTTCAATGTGAATGAATTCAGAAAAAAAAAGTTGAGATATATTAATATACATGTTTTATTGTATTTCGCACTCAAAAAATATAAGATATGCCAGGTGAATGATGTGAGAGAGAGCAAACAAGTTTTGAGATAAGTGAGTTAAGCTGATTAAGCATGTTAAGGAATGTGTGAATTTCCTGATGAAGAAACCAACACCCGAACGTCCACCAGGGAGCTTGGCGCCAGAGTGCATCATCGATGGTCATTCCAAACTCATTTGGAGCCTTGCCTGCTTGGGTACCAGTCACGATATTCTGAGTGCGTCAGAGGACGGTTCAATTCGTCAGTGGAAACGAGACGGAGAGTCAGTGGGGAAACCTTGGATTAGTGACGGAATAGGGGTAGGTTCACTGGCAATGTCTCCAGATGAATCAATGGTCGTAAGCGGAAGTGTGGATGGCAGGCTACGGCTGTGGAACATCAAGAAGGGCAGCGTGGTCGGGGACCCATGGGAGGGCCATGAAGATCCAGTGCGGTGCATTGATTGGTCTCAGATGCCCAGGAGATAGCAAGTGGATCGCAAGATGAGACCATACGACGCTGGAACCCGGATACTGGCCAACAAATAGCACCACCAATAGACACTGGCCGTGGGTGTGTTTATGCTGTCAAATACTCTCCACGAGGGGACAAATTTATGAGTGGTGGGGAGGACAAGGTGATCTGCGTGTGGTCAATGGACGGCGAGCCACCTGTACCTGTAGTGTTGAAGCTTAAAAGTATCCAATTACACATAAGGCTTGATGCACAAATGCCTCTAAACCTCTGACCGTGAAGCATGAAGCCAGAGACACTGCCTGCCCTACCAATCCCTCTGACCGTGAAGCATCAAGCTCTGACCGTGAAGCATTGAGCCAGAGACACTGCCTGCCCTACTAATCCCTCTGACCATGAAGCATCAAGCTGGAGAGCTCGTGTGCCAGATCATTGTCAGATTGATTTCAGCCCGATTCACTCATTCCCTCATTGGTGCTGGTGCTTCTCTCCAGTCCCTGGTTGATGTTCTCCCTCGTTGGCGCTACCCCGATCAATAGGGACCCGTTGGCGCTACCCCGATCAATAGGAACGAACATCAATATTACTATATTCAGTCAACACGCGCTATGAATATTGCAGAAACAAAAGCTCCCCTACGACACTGCTATTGCGGGCGACGTGGACTGGAGAAGCGCCGGCACGACACTCCACATCTGCTGGAATCGGTCCCGCATGGCTCTACGAAGAGCGGCCTGCCGTTTTGCATACCCCTCGATTCCCTCCTGTTCGGGTGCAGCTAGGGCGGTCCTCCGATTTGCCTGCTCCTCCCACCACCCAGCATGCCACGACAGAAAGCTGGCTACATGCCGCATCTCCTCTTGCAGGAGGTCGACTTCTTCAGCCCACCGGTTAGCGTGTGCCCAAGATTTGCACCATTCAATACGCAATCCTATTCGAAGGATTAGGTCAATTCCCCGTGCCTGTCAACGATGAGGCCCCTACCTTCAGATAAAACAGCCTTGCTGTCTTCGCCAACTCCAGCTACACCGTGGGTCTTCCAAATCCAGGACAAGGTGTGGGTGCCTTCAGATTGCCCGGCTTCTCCTTCTGTCATCCCACGAACATCAGCTGGTCGTAACTCTGGCAGCTCGATTTCCCAGTTTGGCTTGCCCAGGACCATGGATAGCGTCTTGACGGCTGACCAGGCTCTGCGATACCGCGCCACAGCAGTTTTGATGGTTTGTTCTACTTTGTTAAGCACCGCGGATGCCCTGGTATTAGCTCGTTGACCGCGAATGTGCGTATCTTTGAACTTGTAGAGGTGAGTGCGAAGTCGGAGTTGTCGGCGAAGCTCGTCCAGAGCTTCGTGTGCCTGTGCACGCCGCAACTCCCACTCATATGCGCAAAGTGACTCCTCACATGGCTCAGTGGTCTCCTTGACCTTCGATGGAAACCACAGCTTGACTTCATGAGCCTTCTCCTCACGCAGCGATTGTACATTTGCAATTTCAACTGCACGAAGGCGTCCGACTGCAGGCATGTAGAGCAACTGAATGTTGCACCACTGCTCTATCTTTCGCAGGAGTGCATTCGAGTGTTCCTGCAGCTTCGTCGTTTGCAGATCCGTTGGATGGGTACTGAGAGCGGCCAGATCTTGTTGTAGGCGGTATCTGTAGATAATTCATTAGAAGTCATAAATAAGAAATAAATGTCAAACACATACTGTTGTTCTTCAAGGTCCATTCCAGATGATATCAGTACGCCAGGTGAGATATCCATATGCAATGAATTGTTGAGCCCATTTTCGAGGTCTTCGGCTTCTTGTTGAGATAGTTTGAGGCGTACGGCAGCCAGCGTCATGGCTATGCATGGTCAGTCAAAAATCTAACATACAGAGTGAGTCACACTTACAGACCGTCCTTATCTCGAACGGATTTTTGCTTGAATGGTCGGACTCCCAGTTTTCAACAACTTCTTTCCACTGGGCCACTTCACTCGGCCGTTCTTCAGTCAGCGCACGGTTGAATTCATCGAAGTCGCATTGGTGTTGTTCACGCTCAGGAATTGCGGTCTTTATCTTGCTCAGTAAACTGATACCTATTGGCCATTATTTTCAAGGATTGCTGCGCCGAGACAATTATGAACACGTACCATAGTTAGTCACCTTTTTCCAGTTATAGTAACCGAAATGGTCATCAAGAGTATCTCTGCGTGCACCAGGACCCATCTCCCGCGTGCTTGTAGCGACGGGATTAATGTTGGCCCATCCTCGCTCTGGGGCCTCACCATCGGTGCGTCCCATCCCCTTGATAAGGTTATGCGAAAATGATATCTGACAGGCGGCGATATGGGCTGGTAAGTGAAACTTTGGAATAAGGAATGTCATTGTCTTTCGGTCGCGCTCGAAGTGTAGACGCGATGGGTATGTTGACATGCGGTCCCATAGATGTTTGCTCCACTGACAGGCAATATCGTAGGATACATTAAGTACGCTGACTTCGTCGGAGTGCTGCACGGTCGAGAAAAAGAAATAGTCCATGTTCATATACCTGGTTTGAAGTTGTACAGTGGCTCAAAAAACTGTCCGCATGTTTTGGGATTTTTCACTATCTATAATATTGTGTGAGAACAAACAAATGCCTCAAAAACATGCTTATACCACATTGTAGTATGGCTTCAGGGCTTTCATTTGAGCCCTACACCGTGGGAATCGGTGGAGATATGGTGGAGATACAAGGCTCACAAAATGGTGACTCATGCGGACAGTTTTTTGACTCAAGTATTTTACAGTAATAACCAGGTATTCTAGTATTTTGTATGACCTCCCTTGGCTTTAATTACTGCCTCTATCCTTCTAGGCATACTCTCAATTAATTTCTGGCAATCCTCAGCTGTGATCTTCCCCCATTCCACTGCTACTCTCTCCCAAAGCTCCCATACTCCTTTAGGGGGGTTTTCATAGGCTTGAAGCTTTTTCTTGAGTGTTCCCCAGAGATGTTCAATGACATTGACATCAGGAGACTGTGCTGGCCAGTCAAGAACATTGATGTTATGTTCTTCAAACCATTCCCTAGCTCTTCTGGATGTGTGCTTGGGATCATTATCCTGTTGGAAAATGATATCTTCTTCATCAATCCCTGATTCTGCCAAGCTAGGCAGCAAGTAATCATTTAAAATGTCCACATACTGCTCAGCATTCATCTTCCCCTCAACCTCAGCAAGCATTCCCACACCATTCCATCCCATACAGCCCCATACCATTAAAGAACCTCCTCCAAACTTGACAGTCCCATTAACCTCTCTGTCTGTTAGGCCATCTCCCTTCTTTTTCCATACATACACCTTCCCATCTGACCCAATCCTATTGATTTTGGTCTCATCTGACCATATAACACGCTTCCAGTCCTCTACAGTCCAGTGTTGATGAGCTAAGGCAAAGGCTAGTCTTCTCTGCCTATGTTTGATGGAGAGAAGAGGCTTTTTCTTCTTTGTTACTGCCTTGAGATGAGCTGCCTTGAGAACATTCCTCACAGTTTGTGAAGAGACAGGGTAGTGATGGTGGAATTGATATAATGGGTGGCTTGGACAGCATTATCAGCCTTTCCTGTAGTGATATGTTGGATAATAGCCCTTTTGTCAGTAGAGGTAAGCTTGGATGGACGTCCTCCACAAGAGTTTTCCTTGTCTGGGTGGCTTTCTTTGATGAACTTGGCCACAGTGGACTTGCATACTCCAGTTCTAGAGGAAATTTGGCGAGCAGAGAGGCCAGCATAAGACAGAGAGAGGATATTATCTCTTTGAGCAGAGGAGATGGCTTTCATGGTGATTATGACTATGATACATGAGATATTCTGGTTTATGTAGTTAGATATAGTCATAAAATAACATAATGACACCACTTTATAATTTATATAATAGTGGCATGATTTTTATGGTGTCATAAATAATGATTTATATAGTTTAATATACACTCAAAAAACTGTCCACATGAGTCATCATTTTATAAGCCTTATATCTCCACCATATCTCCGCCGATTCCCACGGTGTAGGGCTCAAATAAAAGCCCTGAAGCCATACTACAATGTGGTATAAGTATGTCCTTGAGGAATTTGTTCATTCTCACACAATATCATAGATAGTGAAAAATGTCAAAACATGCGGACAGTTTTTTGAGCCACTGTAAGTTATGCGATAAAGATGATACAATTCAATACATACTTTTCTCCTCGTTGAAGATCTCCCACTCCGCATGGCTGCTTGAAGTTGTGATGAGAACAGTCCACGGTTCCTGCTCCTGTCGCAGCCAGCCCTCGTGAGTTCTTTGTTTCCGCGAGATTCACGGCGTTGTGATTGATGCAAGTGCTTTTCTAAGTTGGTCATTAGTGATAGCGATGTAAAATGAACATGCTCGCGTACCTCTTGTGAGACCTTTCCAATATCCTTCAGGAATAGTTTAAAGCCGGTCTCCTCGACGAAATACGACCACCCTTTACTCAAACCGGGGTCAACGCTATCAGAGGACACGTTCTTCCGGACCAACCAAAAGTTTGCGTCGATGGCAAAATATTGTGCGTACAGCCATTGCTTGTCAGGGGGCGCCATTCTCCAGTCATCTGGTAAATTCTTGCGAGGATGAGGGCAGGCGTGACACAGTACCGCACATCCTCCAGGTTCAGTCGCATCGATACCAGCAGGATCATGACCTCGGCCGAAGCGTTTTAGAAGCGTGATGTTCCGCCATTGCTTGATCATATGCAATAAGCTTTCATAGCGATCCTATCAATTCAACGTTAGTAAGTCCAACTTTCACAGGCACACAACATGCTTACCTTGCAGGGCTTGATACCCGTGTTATCTGTGAGACGAGCGAGCGTCTGCCAATATTCGAATGTGGACGCTTTTGACTCGAAAGTCAACATCTGGAAGTGTTGCAAAACTTGGAAGGTGGCAGCTGATTTTGGATCGGAAGATGTTGCAGGATATAAGCGGGCTCGAAGAATTTGAGTTGTGTGACTTTGTGCGCACGAGCACTCGCAAAAATCTAGCGCGACCTCGTGAACATGATTGATGTCCAAAATCACGAAATCATCGTCAAATGCCTTGGATTGATTGAAGCATCGTTCACCAACTGGATGGCCAAGCTGGATTCGGAGTCCAAGATATTTGAGGGTAGTATCCTCGAAATAATAACCATTCCAGTGCTAAAACAACGGTTAGCGCACCTAAAGATAGACAATCTAGACTACATGCCTCGATCCTGTGCAGCAGATTATCACGATGCCTTTCTACCATGCAATCCTTGCAGTACAGTTCGGTGCCAAAACAGTCCTTGCAACGATACTCCGGCTTGAATGTGCATTCACGATCCCCGCGACAAGCTTCACGGGTAGCATAATCACCACGGCCTTCGAGTCTAATGAGCTCCATAAGATATTTCTCTCGCTCCTCCTTAACCCAGTGGGCCATTGCACGGTCCTGTCCAGTTCCAATTAAAGAAGAACATCATAAAATTGGAAATTATCGTACCCCAGTTGGCCTTACAGGTTTCTTAGGCTCCAGAGTAGACTCGGCCAAGTGGCTCTCATATGCAGGATCAACGAAGTCGCCATCAGGTGTAGATGAGTCGAAATCATAGCTGAATTCCTCCGTCAGCGTCTCGGGGACCAATTGAGGTGCATGTGAGGTGTGCGCAGGACTACCTTCAGCTACATGGAAGAATTCGGTTTCAGTGGAGATCCTGCCTGAAGCGGTTCGAGAGAAGCAAGAGTGCTTATGATAAAGCTCATGGTCGTCAACGACACGAGAGGAGGACGAAGCTTGATGTTGGAGCCCCTTCAGTGACAAACTCCGTACTATACGGGTCACCCGACCCACATAATATCCCGTCAAAGACGGGCCAGCGGACCATGGGCCGAGGTTATGTATATCCTCGATGTTGACGGATGGGCCGGGGGGAAAATTATTTCCGATGGAGACGGGTGGGCCAGGAGACTTGTATTTGTGGGAGAGACAGGTGGGCCGAGGGAAACATGATTTCTGATGTTGACGGATGGGCCAGGGGGATATCATCCCCGACAGAGATGGGTGGGCCCATCTGGGTAGTATGTAGAGTAGGATATTATAGACAGCTGGGCTGAAGAGAGATGCAAGGCAAATATTATTGCATAGACGGGTGGGCCGAGGTAAGAGAATATTACATATACGGGTGGGCCGAGGTGAGAGAATATTACATATATGGGTGGGCCGAGGGGAGAGAATATTACATATATGGGTAGGCCGACGTGGGGTGTATTACATAGACGGGTGGGCCGAGGGTGCAGTAAAATATTTATTGCATAGATGGGTGGGCCGACGTGGGGGAATTTTACATAGACGGGTGGGCCGAGGTAAAATATATTACATATACGGGTGGGCCTAGATATGTATCATAAAGACGTACAGCTGATGTAGCCACCAGAGAATCAAACACATAGGATACATGCACCCTATGAGTGCATATACCTACCATCGACCACCAAAATCTAAACCCTGAAGCATGAAAACTGTTACAATCGTACGTGCCCCTATTCATTTTCTTACTTTACCGTATATATTACATGACGTGACTCTGACTCATATGCTCAACGCATCTGTACTATAGCTGCCTTCCTTCTTTGGATACGCACTTACTTCTCACACTTCTCTTGGTCTGTGCGCACATATTGGCCTATTTAAGCACAGTGTACTTGTAGTAGATTCCTACTTTAATCTTACTGGGTTTTACCTGGAATCTCCTTCGCTTAGGTCTCCAACCTAAGTCGTCTTGAATCGTCTCTAAGTCTAAGCACTCCTTAGCCTTAGTCTCTATTCTCGCGGATACCTCTTGACTTATCTTGAGGCTGAACCCTTGATCGTACTCGGAACGCGTTCCTTGTACTTTCACCTTGTTCTCTTTTGACATTGTAAGAACTCCCAGCAGACCGTCTGTGTCTTTTCACTGTCGCTGGTGACGCACCCCAGTTCGTAACAAAAGATTAAAGTCCTTTTGATCGTCGACTATCCAGTCTTCGACCCTGAACCCTGATCGCTTCGATCAGCAGACTAGCGTACGCGTACGCTGAGCAGATTGTCAAGAGAAGCCCTCTGACAGAAGAAAGCCCTAACGGACAGCAAGACAGCGCGTGTAGGCACCGAGAAAGTATAACTCATCAGAAGAAACATCAACCATGTCGTCGACCAAAGAATTCGAATACAAGATCGGTCAACCGATTGGATTTGATGGAGATCGCGATAACTCTCGCGAGTTTATCCAGTCGTGCAATTTGCACTTTGACATCAATGAAAAGCTTTACACCACCGACAAGCAGAAGATCATCTACATAACATCTTTCATGACCGAGAAGAATGCCAAATCATGGAAGGAACAATTCCTTGAACACGCCCAATCTACCGACACTTCGGGACAAAAAGTTGGTTATGGGACGATGGTGGATTTTATGAAGAGCTTCAACGAAGCATTCCAACCAGTGGATACCAGAATGACCGCGCTTACACGCCTCAGAGATCTCAAACAAGGAACTGGAGATCTCCACACCTACGTCGCCGACTTTGAGGCACTTGCAGCCAAGGCTCAGGTTACTGACAACGCGACGAAGATCCAGTTCTTCCAAGACGGTCTTAATTGGGGTATCCTCACAAAGCTTTTCAATACGGGAGATGTCTCCGAAGTATTCAGAGATGTTGTGTTGCAATGCGTTGCTATTGACAACGCCCATCATCGGCTTAACGCCATGAGGACGCGTCATGTCCCACAACAGAAGAAGAAGAATTATGGGAATGCACGGTATATTCCGAACCGTGATTCCAACGCAATGGTCGTAGATCGAATCTCCGATATGGAGAGATCCGAATGCATGAAAAAAGGCAATGCTTCGGATGCAGAAAGACAGGACACCGCATCCATAATTGTCCTGACCGAAAGAAGAAGACCCCACTTCGACAAACCGAAGTCAAAGGAGAAGAAGAAGATGAAGAAACCGTGAGACGGATTGTTGAGGATTTTTGACTTGGAGAAACAAAGACTCGACGTATGTTTCTCCCAATGTAATACTAAGACTTGTACGCGCTGTAGGTGAAAGAAAAGAACTACGTGTCCCTATCACCCTCCACTCGCGTACTCGCTTAAAATCCGTCGACACCACCGCTGTTATCGATTCAGGAGCAGCAGGAACATTTATCTCAGAAGAATTTGTGAAACTCCATCAGATCACACGACGAAAACTCAAGGAACCATTCCGAGTTACAACGGCAGATGGAACCCTCATAAAAGGAGGACCAATCACGCATTACTGCCTCCTAGTGGTCAAAATTGACGATCGAACCATGTACGGAAAGTTCAATATCACCAAACTAGGAAGGAGAGACCAAATCCTCCTTGGAATTCCTTGGTTACGAGCAATGAACCCAATTATAGATTGGGCTGCTGAAACACTTGCCTTTCACGGACAGAGAAATCAGATGAGATCGAAATCGATATTGACGAAGATCGAAAAAGAATGGATTGCCCGACTTTTCAACCACCATACCAAATGGCAACATTCTCGACTCCCGAAACCCAGCATCGCATCTCCTATCGAGATCCCTGAAAACTCAGAACTAGAAGTACGGATGCCACATACTACAGAATCAACTCCACGCGTACAACTGCCGCGAGCAGTATCGCCGATCTCTCGCGCGGAGAAGCGCAAGAATGAATCTGAACCCGAGCATCGGACCGGACAAGAACCTATTGAGCAACGGCCAATAGAAGAACAGAAGCAAGGAAAAAGGAAACCGGAAGAAGAACTCCCAGGACGAAGCACCAATGTACCGAAACTATCCAAGTTCTTCGTTCCCCCGAAAACTCTTTCAGCTTCAATAGAAGTGATCCCTGATGAAGAAGAACCCGTGCCCTCGTTGATCCCAACCGAGGATGATGACCAATTCGATACCATGAATGATGTCTGGCATGCACCAGAAGTACGCGAAATTTCCTCGTATGAACTAGGAGATGGAGAATTTCTTGTGGAATACGACACTGATGGGATTAGCATGAGGATTATAGAAGAAGTATCTATGGATACACCCTTGACACGAGATGGAACTTCTCGACTGAGCAATCCTCTTCATACTCCACAGCTCCCCTTCCTACTCCGAAATACAGTAACAAAGCTCAGGAATTCGCTACGGACGAGAAGGAAAAGAAAAAGAAATCCTTCGAAGAATTGGTCCCGGATTATTTGCATAACTTCGCAGACGTCTTTGCCAAAGACGGATTAAATAAACTACCCCCGAACGCCCTGGTATCGATCATCGGATCGACACCAAACCCGGTTTCATTCCCCGAACGTCTAAGGTCTACCCGCTATCGGAAAAAGAACGCGCTGCTGTCAAAACGTTTATCGATGAAAACGTTGCGAAAGGCTTCATTCAGAATCGAAATCACCTCAAGCTAGTGGTTCTTCTTTGTAGGAAAAAAGAGTGGAGAACTGCGTCCCTGTCAAGATTATCGCTACATCAATGACTGGACAGTTAAGAACGCATACCCGCTTCCGCTCCCTATTTCCCTTGTCGCACGCCTTCACAACGCACAGTTCTTTACGAAAATGGATATTCGGTCCGGTTACAACAACATTCGCATCCATCCTGATGATCGGTGGAAAGCTGCATTTACCACGGAATTTGGCCTCTTTGAACCGAACGTCATGTTCTTTGGCCTCTGCAATTCCCCAGCAACTTTTCAAGCATACATGAATCGCACCTTTCAACAAGAAATCAATGAAGGATGGATGGTTATTATATGGACGATATCCTGATTTTCTCTACAACAATGGCAGAACACCGCGAACGGACCAGACGAGTGTTGATGAAAATACGAAAAGAACATCTGTTCTTGAAACCGGAGAAATGTACCTTTGATGCAGAAGAAGTGGAATACCTCGGAATGATAATTCGTCCCGGACAAGTTGCTATGGACACTGCCAAGACCAAGGGAATCTCAGAATGGCCAACCCGAAATCTGTAAAGGATGTTCGGTCATTCCTCGGTTTTTGCAACTTCTACCGCACGTTCATTTCCCACTATTCTGACATCGCTAGACCCCTTATCGATTTGACAAAGAAAGATAAGGCCTTTGAATGGTCAACCGAATGTATGGACACCTTCGAAGAATTGAAACGACGCTTCACTTCCAACCGGTACTTCGTAACCCTGATCCTTCCCGACAATTTGCCATTGCTACCGACGCTTCGCTCGTAGCAACTGGCGGAGTTCTCTTGCAGACTGATGAGAATGGTGTTTACCACCCTTGCGCATACCTCTCACAGTCTTTGAACCCCGCAGAACGCAATTACCAGATCTTTGATCGGGAACTCCTTGCCGTAATCCGGGCATTGAACGAATGGCGTCATTATCTCGAAGGAAACCACACCCGTCTTGGTATTCACCGACCACAAGAACCTTCTGTACTTTAGAAGTGCACAGAAGCTTACCCGTCGCCAAGCACGTTGGCAATTGATTTTGTCTATTTACGACATTGAACTGCATCACGTTGCAGGTACTAAATTAGCAGTACCTGATGCACTATCTCGCCGGCCTGATTATGACTCTGGAAAGACGATAACGAAGATCAAACCCTCCTCCCTGATGCTCTATTCGTTCGTCTTATCGACACTGACCTAAAGGATGTACTGTCATCCTCTGACCCCCTCGACGACCCTGTCTTCAAGACAGCGTCTGATGCCCTTGATGGAGTGTGCCTTCCTCCTATGAAATCGGCACTTCCGATTGGAAGATTGAGGAGAACTCCTCTATTTTAGAATCGCGCCTATATTCCGCCGATCCATCGCTCTGACATCCTGAAACGGTATCATGATCATCCCACCGCGGGTCATCCCGGTAGATTCAAAACTGAAGAACTAGTAAAACGGGAAGCTTGGTGGCCTGCAATGGGTTCTTATATTCGACAATACGTTGAGGGTTGTGCCCTTTGTCAGCAAATGAAAGCGGATACACATCCTGTTAGGCCTCCGCTCATGCCTATTCCCTCCTCGGCTGTTCGCCCGTTCTCTCAGGTCTCTGTCGACCTTATCACTGACCTCCCTGCCTCGGGAGGCTTTGACAGTATCATGGTCGTGGTAGACCATGGCCTTACGAAGGGGGTAATTATTATCCCTTGCTTGAAAACTATCACTTCGAAGGGGTTGCCAAACTATTTTTAAAACACGTTTACCGAAGATTCGGACTCCATGACAAAGTTATCTCGGATCGAGGTCCGCAGTTCCTATCTCGCTTCTCTAAGGAACTTGCCCGACTCCTCGACTACGTCATCGCTCCATCTACGGCTTATCACCCACAGACTGATGGACAAACCGAAAGACTAAATCAAGAACTCGAAACATATCTGCGTATCTACTGCCGCAACAACCCTGAAAATTGGGTAGAACACCTACCAATCGCTGAATTCGTCCATAATCACCGAAAACATGATGCAAGGAATGCATCACCTTTCTATCTCATGATGGGATACGAACCACGCGCGATTCCTCACCTTATCCCAGATTCATCTGTCCCTGCAGCAGAAGATCGAGTACGATCTCTGCAGAAGATAAGAGAAGAAGCAATCGCCTGTCATAATATTGCAATGCAGACAATGGCCGAACGATCCCGAGGAGATAAGTACACCCCATGGAAGATCGGAGATAAGGTGTGGTTATCTGCCGCTAATCTTAGACTCAAACTCCCATCAAGGAAACTCGCCCCAAAGCGATACGGACCGTTCCCGGTCATCGATGTCCTATCTCCCATCACGTTCACGCTTAACTCCCTCCACAGTGGAAAATTCATCCTACATTCCACGCTTCTGTCTTATCGTCCTATAGCGAAACAGATGTACACGGCCCGAACTTCCCCGAACCACCACCTGACATCATCGAGGAAGAAGAAGAATATGAAATAGAAGCTATTCTTTCTCACAAAGGAACCGGCATTCGCCGACGCTATCTCGTTTCTTGGAAAGGATACTCATCGGGAGATAACGAATGGCTCCCAGAAAAGAACTTGAAGAACTCCGCTCGAATCTTGAAAGCTTATAAGAAGCAACACGCCCTCTAACTCTTTCCTCAGTCAATCAACCGCACTAGCACTTGATCAACTACCAACATCGAAATGTCTTTCCCCACTGCCTACATTACACCCGTCGTCGCTACCACCAATGACTCCGACTCTGAAACCGAACGATACGGAACCCTTACCGCTGAAATCGACAACTCTTCCTACATGAAGCCGCCATTCTCTGCGAGGGACATGCCCTCGAGATCGAAAGAATCCTTACTGAAAGAGGCGCCTTCCCTGCACTCCTTATCGTCAACATCATTCGCATCGCAGCCCTTATTGAAGCCACTGCCAAAGAAACAACAGAAATTACTCTCCGTCACCGCTTCCTTCATCTTCAAAAACGCATTCGTGCTTACGCTATGTTGCTTCTTCCCGATTCCTTTAAGAATGATGTTGAAGAAGCTATTCATATCATTGCCGAACGTCGAGCAGGCGTTGCTCGACCTCCCTCTCCGCAGGAAGATGCGCCACTTCCTATCCCAGCACCCTCTCCTTCACGCACTTATACTAGTCTTGATGCCTTTACTGGCTTATACACTGCTGTCCAAGAGATCGGACAACTTACAAACCAAGTCGTCGAAACCATCCAACAGTCCGTCAATGAAACAAGAGCAGCCCGAAGCTTAGTAGAAGAAGCTATTACTGATCTACAACAAACGCAAAGTGATCTTGCCTCTCCGCGAACCCCATCCCCGATTCAACGACCAACTTCACCACCTCCTATTACATTTACCCATGAACACCCAGCATGGCTATATGAACCATGCACGGAGGAGCAGTGTGCGGCCGCTAAATCATTAGGGATTTCTGCCATTGAGTTGGTAACCCTTGGCCCTCGACTTCGTGATCTTCATATTCATCCTCCTATGGCTATTCCACCATCATTCGGTCCTATGGATCCCGTTTCTCCGGTCTTAGTAAAAGACTTCGGCATCACTTCTCCCTCTTCATCCACCGAACTCCTTGCGACTGCCGAACGAACAGTCACCCCAGATCTCCCCACGTCGGCATACACATTATCCACCGCCCAACAAGCGCAGCTTAAGCGACAGAACACCCTTGCCTTAAAACGTATGACAAAGAAGAAGGGAAAGAAGCGCGCTAGATCCACCAGTCCCACGCCCATCGTTTCCCCGTCTCCTCTACGCAAAGTTTCTTCCAACCCTGACGAGAACATGAAGTGCAGGATCTGTGGATTACTAGGACATCGCCAAAAGAACTGTGCGGAGTATCAGTGCAAGGTTTGCAGATATTGGTCGCCCACCCATTTATCCCTCTATTGTCCTGATCGAGTTGGGTCTCCACCCTTCAAGTTAACTTGGAAAGATGAAGGATTTTACGACGCACTCCGTGCTTGGGAAAAGCAGCTTGACGATGAACGCAGTCGTGCAGAGAAAAGGAGAGACTCTAAGCGTCGCGCTGGTCTAGAAGAAGCGAAGTATATGATGGGCGGATCATTTGCTGATGAAGACTACGAGTTTAGTGATGACCCCGTCTACTATGCGAATCAAGATGTGTAAAGCCGGTGACTTTACGTGTAAAAAGGGGGTAATGTTACAATCGTACGTGCCCCTATTCATTTTCTTACTTATATATTACATAACGAGATTCTGACTCATATGCTCAACGCATCTGTACTATAGCTGCCTTCCTTCTTTGGATACGCATTTACGTTCCCACACTTCTCTTGGTCTGTGCGCACATATTGGCCTATTTAAGCACAGTGTACTTGTAGTAGATTCCCTACTTTAATCTTACTGGGTTTTACCTGGAATCTCCTTCGCTTAGGTCTCCAACCTAAGTCGTCTTGAATCGTCTCTAAGTCTAAGCACTCCTTAGCCTTAGTCTCTATTCTTGCGGATACCTCTTGGACTTATCCTTGAGGCTGAAACCTTGATCGTACTTGGAACGCGTTCCTAGTACTTTCACCTCGTCCTCTTCTGGACGTTGTAAGAACTCCCAGCAGACCGCCTGTGTCTTTTCACTGTCGCTGGTGACGCCACCCCAGTTCGTAACAGTCGCCAACAATGACTCCGACTCTGAAACCGAACAATACGGAAATCTCACCACTGAAATTGATAACACTTCTTACATCGAAGCCGCCATCCTCTGCGAGGGACATGCCCTTGAAATCGAAAGAATTCTTACTGAACGAGGCGCTTTCCCCGCCTTACTCCTCGTTAATATCATCCGCACCGCAGCACTTATCGAAGTCACCGCCAAAGATATTACAGAAGCCACATACCGGCATCGCTTCTTACATCTTCAAAAACGCATTCGTGCTTATGCTATGCTGCTGTTTCCCGATTCTTTTAAAAATGATGTTGAAGAAGCTATTCATATCATTGCCGAACGTCGAGCAGGCGTTGTTCGACCTCCCTCTCCGCAGGAAGATACGCCACTTCCTATTCCAGCACCCTCATCTTCGCGTGTTTATTCTAGTCTTGACGCCTTTACTGGCTTATATACTGCTGTCCAAGAGATCGGACAACTCACCAACAAGGTTGTCGAAACAATCCAGCAATCAGTCGCTGAAACTAGAGTGGCTAGAAATCTAGTAGAAGAAGCCATCACTGATCTTCAACAAACGCAGTCGGACCTTGCATCCCCTCAAACACCATCCCCTATCGAACAATCAACGTCATCACTCCCCGTTACAACTTCTCTCGACTGCCCAGATTGGTTATATGAACCCTGCACCGAGGAACAGTGTGAGGCCGCTAAACTATTAGGTATCCCTGCCACCGAGTTGGTAACACTCGGTCCTCAACTTCGCGACCTTTGTATCCATCCCCCTATGTCCATTCCATCATCATTTGGTCCTATGGATCCTGTCTCGCCAGTCTTAGTACAAGATTTTGGCATAACGTCTTCGTCCTCCTCCAATGAACTTCTTGCGGCTGCTGAACGAGCAGTTACCCCGGACCTCCCTATGTCAGCATATACGTTATCTCCCGCTCAACAGGCGCAACTCAAGCGAGCTAACACCCTTGCCTTAAAATGTATGAAGAAGAATAAGGGAAAGCAGCGCGCCAGATCCACTAGCCCCACGCCTATCATTTCTCCGTCCCCTCTTCGTAAAGTTCATTCTAACCCTGACGAGAACATGAAGTGCCGTGTCTGCGGATTGCTTGGACATCGTCAGAAGAATTGTGCGGAATATCAGTGCAAGGTTTGCAGATATTGGTCGCCCACTCATTTGTCCCTCTACTGTCCTCACCGGGTTGGACCTCCCCCTTTCGAGTTAACTTGGAAGGATGAAGGATTCTATGATGCACTTCGTGCCTGGGAGAAACAGCTTGACAACGAACGTATTCAAAGAGAGAAGAAGAAGGACTCTAAGCATCGCGCTGGTCTTGAAGAAGCCAAGTATATGATGAGCGGGTCGTTTGCTGATGAAGACTACGAGTTCAGCGATGATCCCATTTACTATGCGAATCAAAGTGAGTAAAGTTGGTGACTTTACGTGTAAAAAAGGGGGTAATGTTACAATCATACGTGCCCCTATTCATTTTCTACTTCATTTACCTTGTATATTATGTAACACGACTCTGACTCATATGCTCAACACATCTGTACTATAGTTGCCTTCCTTCTTTGGATACGCACTTACATTCTCACGTCTCTCTTGGTCTGTGCGCACATATTGGCCTATTTAAGCACAGTGTACTTGTAGTAGATTCTCTACTTTAATCTTACTGGGTTTTACCTGGAATCCCCTTCGCTTAGGTCTCCAACCTAAGTCGTCTTGAATCGTCTCTAAGTCTAGGCACTCCTTAGCCTTAGTCTCTATTCTCGCGGATACCTCTCAGACTTGTCTTTAAGGCTGAACCCTTGATCGTACTCGGAACATGTTCCTTGTACTTTCGCCTTGTCCTCTTTTGGACATTGTAAGAACTTCCCAGCAGACCGTCTGTGTCTTTTCACTGTCGCTGGTGACGCCACCCCAGTTCGTAACACTCATCACCAAGCTTCTCATGTCTAGGTAGGTGTCGCACTTTACCAATAGCCTTCCGTGTTGCCTTAGCATATTCGCAAGATTCGTATGCTCCCATAGTGGTGTGAGCGGGGTCGAGAGTGATTCTGGTAATTGTGCCATCGTGCAGCATCTTTCTAATGGCTTCAGGTGCGATGTGCCCTAGCCTAACATGAACTTCCTCCATGGTGAGTGGTTCTTTTGTGCTGGCAACACCTGCAAATAGCTTTCTCAGAGCTTTGACACAGTGTCGTCCTTTATTGACTGGAATCTCCCCTAGCTTCCTCTTCTTGGCATCGAAGATCTTGCAAGTTGTCTCATGGAATAGTGCAGCATACCCAGTGGCCACTAGCTTGCTGACCAAGACAAGCGTTAAGCCCATCTTGGGTGCATATAGGACATTTTTGAGGAGAATGTGGGTGTGACTCTTGCCATTAGGTAGACTGATCAGTAGGTCGCCTTTTCCTATGGCTTGGAAGGTGTGCTTATCGGCAGTGGTGATAGGCTTTGGTGGGATCATCACAAAATTCTGGAAATGGTCTCGGTATGATGACATATGATGGGAGGCACCAGAGTCGTATAGCTCTGTGTGGTCGCTATCTTCTCTACCAGAGTTGGTGAGCATAGCATAGTCAAAGGTCTTGGTGTAGGCCTCTTCATCATCATCCTGGATGTCATCAATTGAAGGTACATCATCTTCATCTACCTCTGTGAGCCAATCCACTTCATCATTCCAACCATGCACTAACCAAACACCCTCTGGTTCATCCTCATCGTCCTTGTCCTTGGCAGCCGCAGCTGTATCGGACTTCTTGCCTTTGGCCTTGCTAGAGCCCGGCTTCTCCCCAGCTTTTCCTCCACCATCAGCCCAGCAGTCCACCTTCATATGACCTTTCTTCCCACAGTTGTGACACTCACCCTTGAAGCAGTGCTTCTTGCCATTGGAATTTGCAGTGTAGGCGGCATCGTTATTGGAAGGTGTGGATTTCTTCCCCTTTGTGGTGCATCGGTCATACTCATCAATGATGGCGGCCATCAAGATATCTGGAGTAAGGTCTGTACTGGTGACTCTGACTGACGCTATCAATGTGGATAGGTGTGGGTCATAGGACATGGGCAGGGAACCAAGAATAATTGCAGTGAAACTGTCATCTGATGGATCTTGACCCATTGAGGACAATTGCTCCCTAATGGCAAGCATCTTGTCAAAGTGGTCATGGACGTTCCCTTTCTCCTGGCACTTCAGGTCCTGCAGCTTGCAGAGTAGCTCAACAGAAATTATTCTGGAGCGCTTCTGAAACATGTTGGCCAAGTAGGTAAAGATCTCTGCTGCCATGGAGAGAGACTTTATTTGTTACAGTCGTATGTGCCCCTATTCATTTTTCGTCTCCTTTACCTTGTATATTACGTAATGTGACTCTGACTCATATGCTCAACGCATCTGTACTATAGTCGCCTTCTTTCTTTGGATACACACTTATGTTCTCACGTCTCTCTTGGTCCGTGCGCACATATTGGCTTATTTAAGCACATTGTATTATGCTTGTTACCTTACTTTAATCTTATTGGGTTTTACCTGGAATATCCTTTGCTTAGGTCCCCAACCTAAATCGTCTTGAATCATCTCTAAGTCTAAGCACTCCTTAGCCTTAGTCTCTATTCTCGTAGAACCTCTTAGACTAGTCTTCGAGGCTGAACCCTTGATAGTACTTGGAACGCGTTCTTCGTACTTTCACCTTGTCCTCTCCTGGACATTGTAGAACTTCCCAGCAGACTGTCTGTGTCTTTTCACTGTCGCTGGTGATGCCACCCCAGTTTGTAACATTATTCTGGTAAAGAGCATGTCTGGGATTGTACCTGCAATCTGCTGTTTGACTACAGCATCACAAAGTCACCATTCTTTCATAGCCTTCTGATATTCCACCACTTCCTTCAACTCATCTGCAGTTGTTGGACTCCATGACTGGCCTCTTCCTGACAATGTTGCAGGGTCTACCGGTTTTGTTGTTGTGCCGTCCAAATGGCCAACTAAGCCTGTAGTGTCTATGGACCAAAGCAGTCTTTCCTTGTAACTCACCCAGTTTTCTCCATCTGCAGTCAATTTGGGTACCCGAAGAAAGTCGTCTCCTAGTTTAGTGGTGAAAGACATTATATTTGATGCTCAATACTGAGAGCAGTGGCAGCCTTCCAAAAATAGGCAATATGGCAATGGTGCTGCTATCCACTGGCTCTGGCGCTGTATTTGGCATTGTTTGTTTTGTGTGAACTGTTTTTCGCAAATTCCCTAATTAGGCAACCTAAAAAATTCAGTGTCCAAGGTTTGCTCTTCTGCGTCAAGCAGGGCTCATAACCTGCAGCAATAGGTAAGCTGCAGTAGTAGTCAGTACTAAGTAATGAATGTGTAAGTAGCATATGCTCACCTCAGTAGACTAGCAAGTCACTGAGGTAGGTAGAGTAAAGAGCAGCTGTAAGTATGTCCATGCTTTTCTAATAATACCGGTAATGTCTGAGGTCCATGTAACATTTGACTATTCAACACTTGGGACTCATAACAATGTGAAAGATATGAATTCACACATATTAAGTGCTGAATGCCAAATGCCGGCACCCAGCACTCGGGACTCGGGACTCATAACAATGTGAAAGATATTCATTCACACATTTTAAGTGCTGAACCCCAAGCCCCGGCATCCGGCACACGGGACTCAGGACTCAGGACTCAGAACAATGTGAAAGATATTGATCCACACATTGTGAGTGCCGAACCCCAAACCCTGGCACCTGGAACTTGGGACTCATAACAATGTGAAAGATATTGATCCACACATTTTAAGTGAATATGGGGCAATAAAAAGATTTTAATCCACAAATTTTTGGTAGGTATCATTGTGGTCTGGAATCTTGAGTGTCAATTTTTGGGACTTTGCACCCAGTACCTGGCACTCAGGACTCAGAACCAATAAAGAGACTTTGACCCACACATTGTTAGTGCTGAACCCTGAATCTCAACATCTGGAAGTCCACAGTTTCGGGGTTCGGCATGCGGGATTCTTCACTTGGGACTCAGAAAAATGTGAGGCAAAGAAAAAACTTTAATCCACACATTTTTGGGAGATATCTATTTCGTCTCAAATCTTGAGTGCCAAACTTCAAACCCCGAAATCCAGTAGTCCACAATTTCTGGGTTCAGGGTTTGGTACCTAAGATTTGTGACTCGGCACTCAGAAAAATGTGAGGCAATGAAAAACTTTGCTCCACACATGTGTGGTAGATATATGTTTCATCTCAAATCAAGAGTTGCTTGTTTCAGGACTTTGCATGCAGCACCCCGCATTCGGCACTTGCCATTCAGAAGTCGAGTCCCATGAATTGAGTCCCAAACTCTGAGTACCTTGGCACTCAGGCATTCACCACTCAGCATTTGGGATTTAGGACTCTACATCCGGACTTTAAATCCAGTCCTCAAAATCCAGAACTAAATATTCGGGAGTCAAGACAATCATTTGGACAGAATATAATATTTTACATCATGTATGAAATGAAGACCTCTCTATTCTGAACACAGTGAAGAGGACTCCACTCCCCTGCCTCTCTTCAATCTCTGTAGCATGTCAGTGTACATCTTCACCTCTGCCATCTTCTCATGGATACCCTCATCTTGCTCCTCCATCAATGCTACCAGGCATGCTTGAATCATCTTAAGTCCCATCACTGATGGGCCTGATGAGTCATTTACCTCCTCAGGAAGAACCAAGCCATTATACTCAACTCCATTTTCCATCCAATGCTGGTAGTGAACAACACAGGACCTCATGATTTGACCCCATTGCCATGGTTCATTCAGAATTTTGGTGTGTCCCATCCACCATGGAGTATCATAGCTGGGAATAATCCGGGATGGATGTCCTGGAGCTGCGACATCATCAAACTGACATAGGTGGGATTAAAATATGTGGTCTGGAACAGTGTTCCAGGTGAGCATGGGATACAATGTCAGGATATGAGTGACCAGGCTTGGAACAACGGAAACAATGTTCCTTGCAGCTGAGTACTGCAGGAGTGGCATAACAAATGTCTGTTGGAAATCTCAGCATTGCCCACCAAAGTCAGCTGGTCATCCGGTCATCAGTCACTTACATTGATCTCCCATTGCAGCCTGGCCTTAAAGTACATGATCCGGGCAGAAGAGGGAGGGTTGTTAGCAGCCTCCATCTGATATTGAGAGATACATGCTCAGATGCGCAATGCAGCCATATTCAAAGTACAAGAAACATCTTGAAGGTTCAGCTTCATGGGTTGCCAGTGATGTCCAGTATTTGGAGTGCCAGATGTGGATGCAGGAGTTTCAGGCATGGCTAATACAAGAGTGTGATGCTGGCAATGAAACTGACAGATAGTGAAAAGGTGATGATATGAGTCACTGATGGATGGATAAGAAATTCAAACTCCGACATAGGCTGACCCAGACAATTCCCAGGACTCAATGTTTGGGTGTCAAATATGGGGTTCATGTTAAGACTGTACTCAAGGGTAGAGAGATCCGAAGGGCTTTGGCCTCAGTTTGTGCACTGTGCCCCTTTCTCGAGTAATGCCCCTTATTTCAGGGAGGAGTTATTCGTCCGAAGACCCGGAAGGAGTTGTGTGACGGATCCGGGTGTCCGAAGGTATTGGATATGGTATGTCCGAAGGTTATTCGGAACGTAAGGAGGGGACAGAGATTAAGGCTAGTTTTGGAACGAGTTCCTAACTAGAAACTAACAGAGGTAGACTATCCGAAGATAGAGTCGGAGATATAGACTATAGGAATCAATCCTAAGTCTCGGAAGGTGACTTTAAGCGGAAGTGGCTTATGTATATCTTAAGTGCCGAACCCCAAACCCCAGGACCCGGGACTTGGGACTCATCACCATGTGAAAAATATTGATCTACATATTTTCAGTGCCAAACCCCAACCCCTGGCACCCAGGACTCGGTACCTGGGACTTAGAACAATGTGAGGCAATACAGAGATATTGATTCACACATGTTGAGTGCCAAACCCTGAACTCCGGCACCCGGCACTTGGGACTTGGGCCTTGGAACTTATAACAATGTGAAAGATATTGATGCACATATTTTAACACCGAACCCTGAACCACGGCACCTGGGAGTTAGAACAATGTGAGGCAATACAAAGATATTGATTTACACCTGTGGAGTGCCGAACCCCGAACTCTGGCACCCGGCAGTTGGGAATTGGGACTTGGGACTCATAACAATGTGAAAGATATCGATCCACATAATTTAACACTGAACCCCGAACCCTGGCACCTGGGAGTTAGAACAATGTGAGGCAATACAAAGATATTGATTTACACATGTTGAGTGCCGAACCCTGAACTCCGGCACCTGGCACTCGGGGATCGGGACTTGGGACTCATAACAATGTGAAAGATCTCGATCCACATATTTTATGTGCCAAACCCCGAACTCCAGCACCCGGCACTCGGGACTCGGGACTTGGTACTCATAATGTGAAAGATATTGATCAACATATTGTCAGTGCTGAACCTTGAACCCTGGCACCCAGCACTCGCGACTCGGGACTCAGAACAATGTGAGGCAATAGACACCTATTAATCCACACATTCTAAGTGCTGAACTCCGAACTCCGAACTCCGGTAGTCTACTATTTAGGGGTTTGGGGTTTGGTACTCAGGCTTCTGCACTTGAGACCAAAAAATGTTAGGCAATAAAATGACTTTGATCCACACATTTTTGGTAGATATCTTTTTCATCTCAAATCTCGAATCTCAAGTGCCAAACCCCGAATCCCAAAACCCGGTAGTCCACAATTTTGGGGTTCGGTCCTCGGGACTCAGACAAATGTCAGGCAACAACAAAACTTTGATCCACACATTTTGGTAGATGTCTGTTTTGTCTTGAACCTCAAGTTTCTAGTTTCTAGTTTCGGTACTCTGCACCCATACCCGGCACTCAGCACTAGATGACTCAACACATGGACTTTAAATCTTTCACCTTGTGTGTTATGTTTCGGGTGTCCGGGTATCCGGAATTCAGGAAATATCTAGTTTGAATCTCCAGTTTTGAGTTCCAGGTTTCGGGACTTGGCACCCGGCACCTCAATTATCGATGAATGTCAGACATGGTGCATTCAGGTTTTCGTGCTTCGGGGTTTAGATTTTGGTGGTTGATGGTAGGTATATGCACTCATAGGGTGCATGTATCCTATGTGTTTGATTCTCTGGTGGCTACATCAGCTGTACGTCTTTATGATACATATCTAGGCCCACCCATATATGCAATATGCCTCCATGTCGGCCCACCCATCTATGTAAAACCTTGTGCATGTTGTTACCAGTGTATTCCCCTCCACCATCACTGTGCATAAATTCAGTGTGAAGCACAGAAAAGCGCTCTTCATGGATTTCAGAGCAGAAGAATATTTGAACATCTTTCTTCCATTGCTTGTACTGCTCGAGTATGTCGCTCTTGTGCTTCAGGAAATAGATCCAAGGGAATCTGGAATAATCATTGACGATGACCATCCAATAGCGGAATCCTTCACATGATTTAGGGGTAATTGGCCCACTACATCTGTGTGGATGATTTGGATGGCACGTGTTGTGCACGCACTGGTTGCGAGTTGGAATGAAAGTTTCTTCATCTTCCCTAGCGCGCACAGCTCCCAGAAGGTAGGTTTTCCAGTGATAGCATCAATCCCAGGAAGTTGGCCATTTGCCATCATGCGCTGTATGCAATCCATGTCTATGTATCCCATTCTTCAGTGAAGGAGGTTTATATCCACTGTCATGAGCACTTGATCCGTGAAGGTGAGCAGAGTACCTTCGACATGATATAGGCCACTCTTATGCTTTGTGGTTAAGACAAGGCTTGCACCTTTGTAGACTCCACACTTATCCATTGAGGCATCAAAGCGCATGGACAGTCCATGGCATGCAAGTTTGGAGACTGATATGAGCAATATTGTGAAGGCTGGCACATGCAGTGTATTGGATAGTTCAACATTATCCACTTGCCCTTGTATAGTGGTGCAAAAGGTGATGGTTCCTTTTCCAATTGCATCCACTGTAGAGTCATCACCAAAACTGATCTCTCATGCTGGATGGATTGTGCGACATGTTCCTGGTTTGAACCAAGTGCGATGTGGGACCATGTGCGATGAGGCGCCTGAATCAATGATGACATCCAGGTGATCCTTAGTGACAGACGCGGAGTAAGCCTGAACATGCTTTGCCAAAGCCTTAGAGATATGTACATGTTCTCTAACTGCAGCACTCTTAGTGTCTACTTCAGAGTCTGAGTCTGCAGGTGATTCTGCTTTCTTTGCCTTGTCCTTCTTTTTCTTCTTTCCCTCCTTGAGCATGTAGCTTTGCTCCTTGATCACATTGCAGTCTCGCATGTCATGCATAGCTGTTTGATGTAGTGCGCACCATGTTTCAGGTTTTGCACTTGCTGCAGTATGTACACTTGAGGCAGCAACAGGTTGGCATGCGACCTCTGCAATGACTTTGGTCTCAATTGCATTGAAAGTGAGGTCCTTTTCTGCGATGGTATTGAGGACAGAGGAGGTGAAAGTGCGCCAGTCAGATGTATCAGGAAGGGAGCGCATAAGCGCAAATGTGATGATTCTGGAATCAATGGTGAAATTCATGCCTGTTAGGTGCGACCCAAGACTGTGGAACTTTGCAATGTGGTCATTAATCTGTGAAGCACCATCCCACTTCAAAGCAATGAGTTGTTCAAAGATGTAGAAGGCACTGGCGACGCTTGATGTATTGTGGATTTTTGCAAGTTCATCAAAAAGCACCTTTGCTGTTGCACACACTTGTGTCTTCATGAGGAGGGTGTCTGAGATATGGTCTTGGATGATGCCATGTGCCTTCTCATTGCATGCAGCCCACGATTCCATCGCACCACTGCTAGTGGTTATCAGGAGTGAGGCAGAAGAGGCTGAGGTGGTGGAGATGCTAGGAGCAGCGTGGTTGCAGCAATTGGGTCAGGGTCTGTGCCTGTGACAATGCGCAGTACTTTCTCTCTGCGAAGTTTTCCAGTGATGTGAAGTTTCCATAGCTGGAAATTCTCTGGGCCTGTAAGGACTGGGGTTGCAAGGGTGTCACTGGTGGAGGACATCATGTCTGAGAGGTGCGCGACCTTGTGAGTCATTTCTGCTAGGTTGCTGGCTAGTTGGCATAACCAGGGCTCATAACCTGACAAAACTAAGTAAAAGTGGTGTATACCGCACTCAGCTGCTATCCAAAGGAAGGATGAGAGAATGACTGAGGGAAAATTACATGACAAGGGTCCATTATATGATAAGAATGAGCTCGCTAAGACACCATGAGGCTCACTTGAGAAATCCCTAACCTCTCCACTATTACATGTGCACCCGAGCGCCTCCGAAGCATATGTACATGATGATGTGCAACAAAATGCAATGAAACACAATGAAGTGCGGTCAAATGCGAAAGGCACAGGAAAGGTGCAGTGAGGTGCACACTTCACCAAAGTGCGAACTCATCTGGTTTTGTCAATTGTTTGGTAGCTGCCTTAAATGGTAATGAGACACTTGTGGAAAACAGGACTTTCACAGTCAGCATGACTTTGTTTGTCACACCAGCAAAGGATGAGACATTATTAGGATGCAGCTGAGGCCGCCTTTGCACACCTTTTTGGCTTTGCACACCTTTTTGTTTTTTGCCTTCACTCTCCTTTTTGGCTTCCTGTGCCAAAGGCACAATGGGAAGTGGGCTTGTGTACAAGTCTTGCATGACACATGCATACTTGGGGCCATCACACTTGATTGTGTGAAACTTTCTTAATAAGGTAATGTTACCCGTTGTGACATTTGGGCAGTTTCGATGATGCTAACCGTGGGAATCGAGAATTCGCCCTTGCTCAAATACACTTCCATTGTTGATTATCAGTAAAATTGTAATACCCCAGCCATATACAGTGGCTCAAAAAACTGTCCGCATGTTTTGGCATTTTTCACTATCTATAATATTGTGTGAGAACAAACAAATGCCTCAAAACATGCTTATACCACATTGTAGTATGGCATCAGGGCTTTCATTTGAGCCCTACACCGTGGGAATCGGTGGAGATATGGTGGAGATACAAGGCTCACAAAATGGTGACTCATGCGGACAGTTTTTTGACTCAAGTATTTTACAGTAATAACCAGGTATTCTAGTATTTTGTATGACCTCCCTTGGCTTTAATTACTGCCTCTATCCTTCTAGGCATACTCTCAATTAATTTCTGGCAATCCTCAGCTGTGATCTTCCCCCATTCCACTGCTACTCTCTCCCAAAGCTCCCATACTCCTTTAGGGGGGTTTTCATAGGCTTGAAGCTTTTTCTTGAGTGTTCCCCAGAGATGTTCAATGACATTGACATCAGGAGACTGTGCTGGCCAGTCAAGAACATTGATGTTATGTTCTTCAAACCATTCCCTAGCTCTTCTGGATGTGTGCTTGGGATCATTATCCTGTTGGAAAATGATATCTTCTTCATCAATCCCTGATTCTGCCAAGCTAGGCAGCAAGTGGTCATTTAAAATGTCCACATACTGCTCAGCATTCATCTTCCCCTCAACCTCAGCAAGCATTCCCACACCATTCCATCCCATACAGTCCCATTAACCTCTCTGTCTGTTAGGCCATCTCCCTTCTTTTTCCATACATACACCTTCCCATCTGACCCAATCCTATTGATTTTGGTCTCATCTGACCATATAACACACTTCCAGTCCTCTACAGTCCAGTGTTGATGAGCTAAGGCAAAGGCTAGTCTTCTCTGCCTATGTTTGATGGAGAGAAGAGGCTTTTTCTTCTTTGTTACTGCCTTGAGATGAGCTGCCTTGAGAACATTCCTCACAGTTTGTGAAGAGACAGGGGTAGTGATGGTGGAATTGATATAATGGGTGGCTTGGACAGCATTATCAGCCTTTCCTGTAGTGATATGTTGGATAATAGCCCTTTTGTCAGTAGAGGTAAGCTTGGATGGACGTCCTCCACAAGAGTTTTCCTTGTCTGGGTGGCTTTCTTTGATGAACTTGGCCACAGTGGACTTGCATACTCCAGTTCTAGAGGAAATTTGGCAAGCAGAGAGGCCAGCATAAGACAGAGAGAGGATATTATCTCTTTGAGCAGAGGAGATGGCTTTCATGGTGATTATGACTATGATACATGAGATATTCTGGTTTATATAGTTAGATATAGTCATAAAATAACATAATGACACCACTTTCTAATTTATATAATAGTGGCATGATTTTTATGGTGTCATAAATAATGATTTATATAGTTTTAATATACACTCAAAAAACTGTCCACATGAGTCATCATTTTATAAGCCTTATATCTCCACCATATCTCCGCCGATTCCCACGGTGTAGGGCTCCAATAAAAGCCCTGAAGCCATACTACAATGTGGTATAAGTATGTCCTTGAGGAATTTGTTCATTCTCACACAATATCATAGATAGTGAAAAATGTCAAAACATGCGGACAGTTTTTTGAGCCACTGTATGTTGTATCATTTATCACTATTCTAGCCGTTATAAAACGTAATTTTTGAGGTGTTTGGTGTACAGGAGGACAGTTGACAGTAGGTGTGTCAAGGAGTGCTCTTACACTGTATGTCATGTCCTACACATTTTTCTTTTCTTTCAACCAGTTTACTGATAATTGCTCGACTTCCAGTGAACTAGTAATTAGTAAGCATCGGACATTGAGAATATGTGCCGCTTCGCGGCAAGTCAAAGTGTAACTAAACGTCCACCGTGACACAGCAGGTACTGTCGATTTGAAAGTCATAATCATTGGCAAGTTACAGGACATGGTACGTTGGACCACAAAACACCTTCTGATACTATTCAGTATTGTACTAGGCAACTGCAGGCTCTCAGCAACAGATTGTGGGGCTGCTGGAACGTGGTATTGGCATATGGCCAACGCAACTGCCCCGCTATGCTGAAGCGGTCATGCTGTGAGTATATATATCCAGTCCTGTGATAGTACTCAATTTGAATAACATGCTTAGTGTGGATGATGAAATTGAAGATACCCTGGTCCCTATGAAGGAGATCAATTACTCTTCGTCAGTCGCCTTTGTTCCCGCCAACGTTAATTTAACGCCATCTACAGGCCCCCCATGATCAGAGATTGGCAGGAACTTGTCCACCCATTGGGCAGTACATATTACTATAACAACAGAAAGGTGGCTCTTGCAATATAAATGATATAATCACTCAATGGACATTAGAATGCTTATACTTCGATGAACATTGGTCATTACCAAGATCTACAGAGGCTCGATGATTTCATCGATGCATCGCGATCCGCTGCGAAAGAGGATGGGTGGGTGCTGGTAGTGTACCCGACCATTTTCATGGGAGAGGAGAGGTTTCAATACTACTATGTCGTCCCAGACCACCAGATCATCGCTTGGTTAGAGGATATGGATGGTCACATCCTTTTTGGAGAATGTATCAACCCAAGTAAATGGCGTCATAAGAGTATGTTGTATTCATATTACCTTTTCATTCGCTCATTATGCAGGACTTGAACTGGAGGCCCAATATTGGTGAGTGATTGACCTACGATCTCATTCTATCAAAACGACTTACTGGATGGTTGCTCACCAATTCACAGGAAACATTTTGAATTCTTTCTGCACAATTTTCGAATGGATACCTCACAAGTGAGACGTATAAGAAGAGAAATCGGCTGCTATCTTGGAGGTAAACCCCGTGATATGTAGCCACAGTCAGAAAAACTGATCCAAAAACAGAAGCAACAACTTGAGTCAATCCACTGCTGCTTCAATTGTTACGAACTGGGGTGGCGTCACCAGCGACAGTGAAAAGACACAGCCGGTCTGCTGGGAGTTCTTACAATGTCCAGAAGAGGACAAGGTGAAAGTACAAGGAACGTGTTCCGAGTACGATCAAGGGTTCAGCCTCAAGGACAAGTCCGAGAGGTATCCGCGAGAATAGAGACTAAGACTAAGGAGTGCTTAGACTTAGAGGCGATTCAAGACGGCTTAGGTTGGAGACCTAAGTGAAGGAGATTCCAGGTAAAACCCAGTAAGATTAAAGTAGGGAATCTACTACAAGTACACCGTGCTTAAATAGGCCAATATGTGCGCACGGACCAAGAGGAACATGAGACAGTAAGTGCGTATCCAAAGAAGGAAGGCAACTATAGTACAGATGCGTTGAGCATATGAGTCAGAGTCATGTTACGTAATATACAAGTAAATGAGATGGAAAATGAATAGGGCACGTACAATTGTAACATCAATGTTCTGGACGCTAGACCAGATGAATCAAGTTATCGCTCAACTGGCCAGCATCGGTATGTACTATGTCTGTATCGTCCAACTAGCATGTTTATTGACGATAAACAGAAGACCTTGCAGAAAATGAGTCTATCGAGGAGACTGGTGTTGTATTCTGTTGTGCGTGAGGCTATGAAAATCAAATGGTCCAAACGCTAACCTTTTTGTTAACAGGCAGAATCTTGTACATCCTACGTATGTTGCTTTTGTCAAAGATTAAGTATCATTGATTTGCCAGATGCACACAGGCCACTACCAATATCTGCATTGCCATAACCAACCTGAGGCTCGCCTGATTCGAACGCATGCTGTGAGAGAGAAGCGTCGAAAGAATAGGCTTGTTTCATTCATTGGCAATGCTGCAGCTATAGTGCTGTGTGTGCCAGTTACTATTGAATGCATCCAGACCACTTCTGTTGATGGGATTGTGAATGGTGTAGAAGTTCGCCGATTTGTCGATAACTTCAGCAACCAAACTAAAAGTCAAATAACCCTGGTACGCTTTTTCCGGTATCACAAACAAGTATACCCCCTTGCTTAGTTCTACAGGCAGGTGCCTCGATGGCCTTGGACATTGTTATCCTTGTTGTTCCAGGTATAGGGACATCAGCAATCGCACAGACACTGTGCTCCTGTTCCTTGGTTTTAGGCGTCGGCTTGCATTTTTGCAGGAAATATGGTGCAACACTTTTGCCAGAGAATGGGATCCCTAGACTTTGCGGTTCGATTCACTTCACATTTCCGCAGTCTGACCCTGACATTGTCAACCAGGCATATTACCTTCGTAAGAAGAGAATAATGCTTATCATCATTACAGGTGTACCCACTTTTGTGGTGTACTAAGGTAAGCAATTTCTGGTCATGATCACTTTGCATCGCTCATGGACTGGTTAGTGCGATCGGTCCATCTTGGGATTCCTTTCAGGTGCCATTACAGACTTGAGTCCATCTGCACCCCTAATCATTGCGTGCATTGTTACTCTTTGCATCATGGCGTCTCTCCTGCTTGTGTTGGTGATTGCTAGCTATGGCCCAGGTCTGGCTCGGATGCGACCGCAGTGATATCCCTTTTCTAAAAATCCAGTGGACTGCAACGTGCTGAGGGTATACATACTCATTACATCGAGGAGGGCTCACTTTGGTACATCTGGTTCACATAAACACGTCCATTTTCACGGTCTTTAGATAAGTAGGCCTCAGTGTTGCTCACATAATACTTTGTGCATATCATAAACATTTTGCATTTCGGTCACAAGACTTATTGGGCATACAGTGTGGTCAGCTTCTTTCAGACTGTCTGAGCTGGAGTAAGATTCTGTGTTGTGTAGTGAGTGGTGTGTGCACTCGAAGCCTGTGTGTGGTACTAACGAAAATCACCTGGTAATTTGTTGAGAAGAGAGAGGAAGGCACGATGAAGACAGGTGTCAGCGTCTTCAATGATATCTTGCGGAAGAGGAAGTCAATGGTCTCGTCAATGTTTGTGGTGGCTGCTATGAGTGCGAATCTTGACCACTGTTAAGAGATAAAAAAGAGAGAATAGCTTCCAAAACGCACTGGGAGCCCCTGGATGACTACTGTAGACATCTTCGAGGTTCTTTGGATCTGCACCGCCCACATCTTTTTCTGAAATACCTGAAGTTTCTACTGAGCCATGTTTGCGCGTGTCGGATATGACCCACGGGTTGTCAGAGGCATTGAAGTCTTGCTCAATGAGTGCAACATAATTGAGGCGGGCCGCCACATAAG
This sequence comes from Suillus spraguei, assembly GCA_016800925.1. Classification (NCBI taxonomy): domain Eukaryota; kingdom Fungi; phylum Basidiomycota; class Agaricomycetes; order Boletales; family Suillaceae; genus Suillus; species Suillus spraguei. The sequence continues at coordinate 10,577 of JABCPU010000309.1, read as the reverse complement.
GAATTTTTGAGAATTGAAATGTAGATTTTGTGTATCATGCGCAAGAAAGTGAAAGTGACGTCGCCAAGAAGAGGGAAGCCTGAGACCATGATGCATCTACAAAAGAAGTTTAAGACACAAGAACTTCGACAAAAAAGGCAAACATACCGATCCATGTATGCAACACACGGCGACCGAACGCATGTGCGTCCACGAGATTTGCTATCCAATCAACAATGTCGAACTCCACAAACACTTATACAATGTTGTTCCCCAAGAACAGCGTAGTGCATTCTAAGCCTTTGATGGGATCGTTGATATCGGAACTGCTTTGCTTATTCGCCCTGTATACTCCTCGCCTAGTAGTTCAGCGGCAAGATGATGATGAACCTATTGATACACCCAGAACCGAGCTCAAAGATTTTGAAAGTAGATATTAGAGCAGGTCATAGCGAGAACAGAGAGAATATAGGCGAAGAAGTAATTGTTGGCAAATTACATACGTTCGATCAACGAAGCATATTCCGACACTTAGGCAACTCTCGAACAACCGAAAAACACCGTTATTCCACCCTCCAACATCTCTCCACATTGCCACTCAGTCAATCTCGAGGCACTTTAAACTACTGCGCTCCTTCAGTGTGGCAATAAGATCGTCCTTAAGTGGATTTGGGGAAGATGTAGATCGACTCAAGCGACGGGCAGGATATACGAACACCTGCCAAAAGGCATTTGGATGGGTAACAGAGCCGGAAGTACATTTGGTGTGCAATGTAGCAGCAGATGAAGGAGCATGGAATGGCATCCATGAAGAGAGTGAACGTGTCTACCGATGCATTGACACTGTAGAGCGACAATTCTTCCAGTTTTGGAAACAAGAGATGAGTTGCGCAGTATTTCAGAAGGCTGTTAGCTTTGTCATCTTCACCATCGTCCTCGGCAGGCAAATACAAGGCACGACATGAACTTCGATTCTCTAAGGTAAGCTTGATCAGGTTGGGGCACGAAACCCACTGAACAGCCTGATATCATCTCCGACACAGAAAATACCCATAGTGAAGCTCCTGAAGCAGCGGAAGTGATACTTGACGTGGAAACCCACCCAGTGGGCCGGAGAATCTAAGTATAAGATTTGCAGGCGAGGACAAGCTTCAAGGATGCCTGAAAACTCATCAAACGTTGGTCTCACTTCTCCGCTGTGATAGGAGAGCTCCAGCGACTGGATAGAGTGATTGGGAATTGCACCAAGAGTATAATGAAGAAAGTTTTTCCAGTTCAGGTGAACGCCATATAGAGTTATGTTTCACAGTTTGGGGAGGGGGGGAGACTGCGCTGGAACATCTTGGCTGGTAGCTCCAATCAAAGCGCCAAACATGGTCCCCTCCACCGTCTTCATAATACCTGGACAGAAAAGCCAGAAGCGAGAGAGGTAGTCATTGGTTCTCTGGAGCTTTATGGACTCAAGGCGCAGAGCGCTTGGGCCTTCTGTCCTGCGTTCATTGAGAAGTTGAAGGGCGCTATGGATCGGCATCCAAGTGTCGCTGATAATTTCCAGTGAATGCCATTGATAGATCTCGCGAAACAGAAGGCCAAAAATAGCGGGCATACAATCAGCGTATCGTGACATTGTTTTAGTGAAATCCCTTTTTCTTCTCCTGAGGGCAGACGTTTAGACAACTGTACTGAGCTAAAATCGATATGTGTCTTACATCATTTCTTCAGTACCTGATGTTCATCCCTGTTGAGCCCTGATAATAATATCCACGAGGACCGTCCTGATCGCGTGATCATTGCGGTCAACAATGTCAAGCCCTCGCCGGTTTGGCTGCGGATGACCTTCTGAAGATCAATAACAAAGCTTGACCACAAGCTGTGGTTGCAAAGCGCGACTGTTCTCCAGCGCAGGTTCACCAATGCAAGTACATGCGGCATCATGACACTAAGGGATTCACTAGAATGTGCGGCTAGCATGATATTTCAGAAAGGATTTCTGTGGAAGTTTTATAATATAACACAGTTGGGGAACCCGGCAGTTCATGGTGGATTAGAATCTGAACAGGGGGAAATTTGCAGCAACTCTATTGTTCATGTCAATTGTATTTAAGTGGCAAGCCTGAGTATGTATGGGTTAGCCGTTTGGGTCCGCATGGAAAATACAGAACACGCTTAGCCACAATCATAACATGACTCGGAGCGCCTTGAGGCAAAACGGCTAGAAATGCATAAATGGGTCAGTGGATTCAAGCGAGATCGTAGTAACATGCAACACGTTGATAGGCTTCTCGCAGGACGACCACCACGGTGTAGATCTAGATAAGCTCTTGAAGTGGATCCGATTTATGGTCTTCTAAGCACACTAGCACAAGAAAAAGTTGAGAAGGGTGTACTGCACTGCATCTGAACCAACCTGCCGCCAGTCCACTAGTTCAACGACCAAAAGCCCTTGAGGTCGTCTAATAATTTGTGAACACTTACCCAATGATTTCGTGAGTCACTTTTTAGCCTTGGCGTGGAAACGTGATGCATTGATGGTCGCACGATGGCACTAACGTACCAAAACTTGACAGTCACTCACGAAACAAGCGTAACCGTTGGTTTTGTTCAATGCGTTTTCATGAGTCACTCTTAATAAATTTCGCACGGATCTTTGCGTTACTTTAATAATCATTCTTCCACTGACTGCCTGAGAATGGCTTGGCTCAGTGGCGGTACGGCGATTGAGCAACAAAGCTTACTAAGGTGGAAGGATGCCATATCATTGGCTGGAGATAAACCGCTAGATTGTACTACTCAGATCGATCGAGTTCGTCATCTTCACCGTGTTCCAGAATCTGCATGTCGACTAACCCCTAAAACTCGAATTCATCGTCAATTGTCCTCATCCCAGATACCTCCGTCAATTTTACCCAGCTCTAGTACTGTAGGTCCATTTCGTGTTTCAGATAATCATTTCCGTGAGTCACACTTGGTGAAAAAATTTGCACAGATCTTTGTAACATATCAGTGTCATTCGCCTAAGCCTTGCGGATTCAGTCGACATACCTTGTACCCCTCCCACGGCGCGTCGTTTCGATTAATCTGTCTGACACAATACACTGTGCTGCACACACAGCTGTGAGTCGTCCTTTACTGAGTGGAGTTATTTGATTTATCACAGTCATGCAATGACAAAAAAAAGAAAGCGCATTGGACTTGGCATTGTAATACAAAATGAATTATAGAATATTGTAACCAATTTTTCGGCATGACAAATGATGACAATGAAATTCCGTACCTGCGTACTGAAGTTTTTGCACCTTCGTGAGTCATTTCGCACCTTTTCGTCAAGAATGGTCCGTAAGGTCCGTAACCGATAGGAATTCGCATTTTCCCGCAGGCTAGTGTTTACCGAACGGCGAAGGCTCATGATTGATAGCATATCCGATCCGGCACTCGCTGGGCTTGCGGCGAGGGAAATTGTCATAAGGCAAGCCAAGTTTCAGAATTTTTGTCCTAGTGCATGCCGAATAGCAGCCTCGTGTTATGTAAATGAAGAGACTACATATGCAAAACCACTGATCTATGCTTGCGATGTTCGGTGTCTCTATGGTATCAGAGTGTAAATGGACTGTATTTGGTGTGAGCGGTGAAATACAGGAAATTCGTAGTGTGAACTAATATGCGGGTTCATAAACAGGAAGGATGTTTGGGTAAAAGACCTTGGGGCTTTCGGCCTGGTGCATGCGTCCGAACCTAAGGGTTTCAAGGTAAGCTGTGATGGGCGGGATGGGCACCGATCAGGCAGCCCTGCGTGGAGCTTGAAACCTTGGGGAGTGGAAGCGCAGTACATCGGACAGAAGAAGTTAACGGACTAACGATGTTTAACTTGTTTCTGTCCTGGCATGGAGAGAGGGGAGGCGGGTGGGGTCAAAGACAGACACGGAGATAGAGAGGACAATGAGGGATGACTACTGATGTAATGACTGTAAAACCGGACTCCTGACTGGGTCGGGAACAGGTTGAAGGTGCGTTGCGCCACCTTACTTACTCACGCGTGTTACGGACACTACGAACGCTTACGACTTCAGTAGTGCACTCATGGATTGGTGGAGATGCCCTTTACTGTTATTATTTTATTTCGCCATTCTAAACTCACGAGAAATGGAGAACTGAAAGTTTCAATTGATAATAATCTTTCGTATATCGCTGAAGATAACATGAGGCTTAATTAGAACTGTAGTTGCAAGGAGCTGAGACAACTTCAGCGCAATAATGACTAAAAAGGTGCCCATATATCATGATATATGGTTCCCAGAAAGTGCCTCAAAGGCTCGTTTCTGGATTTTGGATTTGCAGATGCGCTAGTACCAATGCTCTAAAGATTCCAGAACATATACATTGAGCTCCACAAGTGGAGCATGAGCACTGGTTGAGACCATGTGAAAGGGAGAGTGTGAGGGAAAATTATGACTCACTAACTCAAACTTAGCAGAAAATATAGACATGAGAGGCTCCTGAGGCGAGTGAGGATTGCTGGAGGTTGCAATAATAAAAGGAGGGTAGTTTCAGGCAGCACCACATGAGCCATGCCAGGAGGTGCTGGATGTAATGAACGAGGCATGTTATTAATAGAATGGTGGGAGGGTGCACCTCAGAGGTAAGTTTCCCACAACATAGAAACTCTACCTCAAAGGTCTATATTGATACCAAGAAGTAATTCCTGAGGTGAAACAAGCATAGGCAAGCACAGACAAATGCATGCAAGTCCACAAAGGTCCAAACGAGTGCAGGGAAGTACAAACAAATGCAAGCACAAATGAATGCAGCAAGTCCAGGCAAGTCCAAACGAGTGCAGGCAAGCACAGACAAATGCAGGCAAATCCAAATGAGCACAAAGAAGCATAAATGAATGCAGGTGAGTTTAGACAAGTCCCAAAGTGGCTCATATATTTGCAAGCATATTTGGATTTCTGCAATCAATGTTAGATCTAGACGTTTTGATGTGACAATAAATACTTGCATATTTTTAAAAAAGTGTGAAGCCTACAAAAAAGAGGTTTGAAAGCTCAAACCTTGAACCTCTGGAAAGGTTAAACTTTGGACCAGACCATGTGTCCAGTTTGGAAATGTTCAAGGTTCAAACCAAGGTTCAGCACTAATCATGAGCTTTCTCGAAGGGTGATTGATCCCTCCATTGTGACTACAGGGCTTGCAAGACCATGGTCAGGTCTATGAAGAGCAAACCCGCACGGTCAGTGCGCCTTTTAAGGCCTGAGAAGCTAGAGCACATATTACAGTGAACTATCTCCATATTATACGAGTGAATGGACATGCATAATATCCCGTATGATACGGGCCAGCGGACCATGGGCCCATGGTAGAAATATCAATATCCTCATTGATGACAGATGGGCCGGGAGGAATATTATTCCTGATGATGGCGGGTGGGCCCATGCAAGGAATATGTAGAGTAGATGAGTGGGCTGATGTACATGAATATTTGGTAGACGGATGGGCCAAGGTAGTTGGATATTATGTAGATGGGTGTACCAAGGTAGATGTGTATCAGATAGACAGGTATGTGAAGGGTACTTGTTATCACATACACGGGTGGGCCCAGATGCATATTAGATGGGTGGGCCGAGGGTGTTGTACAGTATATTATATTAGATTGGTGGCCAAGGGTGGTATAAAATATAGATGGGTGGGCCCATGTGTATTGATAATTGTAGACATGGTGGAGCTGAGGTAGTTGCATATCATCCGACTGGACCCTTCAGACCTCTGCAGCTAGCTTGCTAACCCTATGCATATCCTAGCCCACCCTGCGCACAGTCTCACCCACCACTATGTCCGGACTTTCCCTCCTCTGATATCTGAGACTTCTGATCCTCATCCATGTCCTAAATACTTCCCCTTGGATCCACCGGAGCTTCACTTCTCTGGTCCTCCACTCCTCCCCCTCCAGACCTCCTATCTCCGGACCTCTGGTCCTGTCCTACCCCACCCTTGACATCCTGTGGATCATCTTTCCCCCTGGAGCTTCCCTCCTATCTTGCCCTGGACTTCGTCTGGCAGTCCATCCTCCATTCCATTCTACTTGGGACTCGACCCAGTAGTCTTACCTGTATTTCCTGTCCTCCAGAAATAGTTCCTGCGTGGTTCCCACGATCTCCAGTAGTCCGTTGGCGCTCTATTGAGCAGTCAAGCCCTAGAGTTTCTCCGGAGTTCCCCTCTGGACTTCACTGGAACTCCCCCTCGACTTCATGCAAAAATTAGGGCACATACTTGTATAAGGGGCACAGCGCACGAGCTGAGGCCAAACCCCATGATTTAGTTATGACACTCCAGTACGACCCCATGCAAAGCTGGAACGTCTGAGTAGCCTCCAGTTTTGCATGGCCATAACAGATTCGAGACGAAAAAGATATCCATTAAAAATGTGTGAATCAAATCTTTTGATTGCCTGACATTTGTCTGAGTCCTGAGTGCTGGATACCAAAGTGCTGAACCCAGAAATTGTGGACTACTGGGGTTTGGCACTCAGGATTTGGCATTGGGACTCAGAAAAATGTGAGGCAATAAAAAGCTGAAACTCAAAACTCAAAACTTGAAACTTGCAAAAATGTATATCATGTAAAATGCCTATTTCCTTACACAGTTCACCGAGTGTCAAGTAACAAGACCCAGGACCCAAATCCCAAATCCTTGGCAATGTAACAAGTGCTGAGTGCCGGAACCCGAACCCTGAACCTCAAAACTTAAAACTTGGAACTTGGAACTCACAAAAATGTGTATCATGTAAAATGTCTATTTCCTTACACAGTTCACCGAGTGTCAAGTACCATGACCCGGGACCCGAATCCCAAATTCCTGGCAATGTAACAAGTGCCAAGTGCCAAGTGCCAGCACCCAAACCCCAAAACTTCAAACCTCAAACTTCAAACTTCAAAATTGAAACTTGCAAAGATCTGTATCATTGAAATTTTCTATTTCCTTGCACAGTTTACTGAGTGTCAAGTACCAAGACCCGGGACCCGAATTCCAAATTCCTGGCAATGTAACAAGTGCTGAGTGCTGGAACCTGAATCCCAAACCTCGAATCTTGAAAACTTGAAACTTGGAAACTTGAAACTCGCAAAAATGTGTATCATGTAAAATTTTGATATTCTTGCACAGTCACCAAGTGTCAAGTACCAAGACCTGGGACCCGAATCCCGAATTCCTGGCAATGTAACAAGTGCCAAGTGCCAGAACCCGACCCCCGAACTCCGAAACTTCAAACTTCAAACTTGAACCTTCCAAAAATCTATATCATGTAAATTTTTCTATTTCCTTGCACAGTTCACCAAGTGTCAAGTACTAAGACCCGGGACCCAAAACCCCCGAATTTCTGGCAATGTAACAAGTGCCGAGTGCTGGCAACCAAGCCCTGAAACTTTAAACTTCAAACCTCAAAATTGAAACTTGCAAAAATATGTATCATTTAAATTTTCTATTTCCTTGCACAGTTCACCGAGTGGCAAGTACTAGACCTGGGACCCGAATCCTGAATTCCTGTAGTGTAACAAGTGCTGAGTGCCGGAACCTGACCCCCAAACCCTGAAACTTCAAACTTCAAACTTCAAAATTGAAACTTGAAACTTGAAGCTGTATGCCAGGTTTTGGGTCTTGGGTCTCGGTACTTGACACTTTGTGAGTTTCAAGTTTTGGGTTTTGAGTTTTGGCACTCAGCACTCAGCACTCAGCACTCATTGATTCAATAATTTGCTTCTGGCAGAGGTAACATTCATTGAAAAAAATTGTATATACATCTATCACTATGCAATTATGTCCACCTCCTCACAAGACCCTTTAACCTTCACCTCAACATCCAGTTCAAGCTCGACCATCTTATCATGGATGCCCTCCTGTTGCTCCTCAATCATTTTTAAAGTTTTGAATGTCTTATCATTGCATAAATGGCCAGCCCTGCTCAGACATCAACAGTAGTACACTCCCACATGTGTCATATGCAAAGGATCAGTTGTATATAGGCCACAAATCTGATATGTCATGTACAGGGGATATTTCTACTGATAAGAAGCCTACATAATAATCAAGCTTGTGATAAGTGATCTGATGCATGATTTACCTCTCATATATGTCTTTAATGATATATTTGAAGCTTTAGAAAGATCTATGAAGGACTGACTGAATGATAAGTACAATGACATATGTGTGAAAAGTGACAATTGACATCTTTTTACACAAAGTCACATTTATATATGTACAGGTTAAATATTTCATTCAAAATATGTAAGATACATGTTAGACTACTAAAGGAACCTATACTGCATATTGCCCTGAGGTTGGAGGGTGGTGGAAGGGATGTGGTGTATATCTTAGTTGACCCAGCATCAAAGTCCTACAACTGCCCAACTGACCATTTTCGATGTTTTGGGACTTTGAACTTTCCCTATTGAGGATGTTGCTCATGGGCAGTGTGAGTGTTGGTTCAGTGGTTAATTGCACTAATCGTGTGATGATTGCACTGCTTGAACTGCATGATCAATTCATCTCCTTCCCAGAAGATAATTCTGAGGATGCCCACCTTGCTCGGAAATTTGAGGTAAAGACTTGTCCAGAGTGGAGGGGTGGTTATCTGGCCATTGATGGCTCAACCATTGAACTTTTCACCAAACCTGGCTATTATGGGGAGTTTTTTTTGACCAGAAGTCCAAGTATTCCCTTGGTTGTCAAGTGATGTGTTTTTCTTTTATAATTTTACAAAAAATTTAATTTAATTTCAGGCATTATCATGCCCCACAATCTATTGATTGTTGATTATTCTCTTGGACATCCTGGGAGTGTCCATGATGCATTTGCCTTTAGATCCACTCGCCTTTATGAAGAACATGATGATCTTCTTCCTGATGGACATTGGGTTTGGGCAGATAGTGCCTATCCATTGGAGCCATGGTGTATTGCCCCTTTCAAGAAACCACGCAATGGATGGTTGACAAAAGACCAGAAGACATTCAATTATCACTTATCTAAGGTTTTTTATCTTTATTTTATTTTTTGATGCCAGATTTTCAATAATTTAAATTTATTTAGATTCATGTACATGTTGAACACACATTTGGAGTTTTGAAGGGGCGTTTCCAATCTCTTCGAGAGCTCTGGTTCAGAGTTCAGGAGGAGAAAGACCTCAATTTTTGTGTACAGTGGATCAAGTGCTGCATCATCCTCCACAACATGATAATTCATTTTGAAACCCATCATCACAAGCAGGATGGAACATATGAAAGTACTCTGAAGTGGGCTCATGAAGAGGGTGAAGTTATCATTCCTCAAGATGTTGAGGGTCCAAATGGCAATGATGTAGTGGGTGACAGGTCATATGAAGGAACTCCAGGCCAGATCACTTGTGCAAGACTGATGGATCAACTCTTTGACAGTCCTCATTCAAAGGCACAGCACAGGGAAGGATAAACCATGCTCACATTGTACTACCAGTAGTACATTTGTACAAGTAACATGTATGTAACATATGTAAGATCAACCAAACAGACATGAAGAAAAAGATATGCAACAAGTACAAGAACAGCAAGAACAACAACAAACAACAACAGAACAACAAAACAACAAAGAACCCAGACAACAACAAGACAAGACAACGATGACAATGGACAACAACAACAGACAACGACACAACGGGATGACAACAACAACAATAACAACAACGGGATGACAACAACGATGATGGGATGACAACAACGGCAACAATGGGACAACAAGACTCAGGTACCACTGCTACTACCCTGCATCAGCTGCTGGTACTGGATCCGTAAGCATAAGGTCTCTGCCTCCTTGTCAAGAACTGCAGAATGTGCCTCATGCACCCGAATGTCAACTTCACAAAGGTGAATTTCAGCAGCCACGTTCTCCTGCTCTCACTGATGATTCATAATAGCTTGTGATGCCTCGTGATCATGTGTTTCATGAAGCCAGGTATATTTTTTGGCATCACGCTTTATTTTCACTCTTGACCTTGAGCTTTGCAAGAAACTGCTGGTGCTTGGAGTCACGGAGGGACATGACGTCAGACTGGATGCTCCAAATTTCCCCTGCCAAATTTTCAAGCTGATCCTGCACATCTGACTTAGCTTTTTTTTCTTTGTGCTGCCACTCCCTTGAGCTGATAATGATGTCTGTGGGTTGATGGTGCCGAGGATGTGTTACGAGTTGTAGATGAAGGAGTCAAGATACTGTGTGAAATCAATGTAGGTTTGTGCTGCCCTGAGCAAATGCCGCACGGTGTGGTACACAGCGGTAGGTGCCTTTGTAGGCAGATGGAAGGGCTGTGAGTCAGGAGGGGGAGAGGGAGAGGGCGATGCAAAATCCACCATTTCTTCCCCACAACTTTTGGGGGGCTATTCAAAATCCCTGAATCCTCCTGCATTGTTCGTTGTCATTGTCGTTGTCCTGCATTGCATCATTATCACATAAGTAGTCTAGTGCATCACCGAGAGGTGAAGTGAAAGGGTCAGGTTGGCCCAACATGTCGTCATCAGTATGAGATAGGCCAGGAAGGTGGACCTGAGCAGCGGGGGAATAGGAGAGAGAGGAGAGGG
>JABCPU010000308.1:0-80709 GCA_016800925.1 Suillus spraguei | reverse complement strand
GTCAGATGGTATGCAACTACCTCAGCTCCGTCATGTCTACAATTATCATACACATGGGCCCACCCGTCTATATTTTATACCACCCTCAGCCCACCCGTCTGATATAATATACTGTACAACACCCTCGGCCCACCCATCTAATACAATATTTTATATAACACTCTCGGCCCAACCGTCTAATATGTGTCTGGGCCCACCCGTGTATGTGATAACAAGTACCCTTCACATACCTGTCTACCTGATACACATCTACCTTGGTACACCCATCTACATAATATCTAACTACCTCGGCCCATCTGTCTACCGTATATTCATGTACATTGGCCCACTCATCTACTCTACATATTCCTTGCATGGGCCCACCCGTCATCATCGGGAATAATATTCCTCCTGGCCCATCTGTCATGAACGAGGATATTTCTACCATGGGCCCATGGTCCGCTGGCCCGTATCATACGGGATATTATGCACGTCCGCTCACTCGTATAATACGGAGATAGTTCACTGTAATATGTGGATGTTGAGATTGATGCTCCGGCTATCCAGGAATAGCAATTCCAGGTGAGTTCATCCATACCATCTCATTTTTATTGTTGATGTGATGTCCCAAGCACATGCAACACCTCCTAAATGTCAGTCCCCCATACCGGAACTCAGCAATGAAGACCTGCGTGCCATGCTTAGGGAGTTCATGCCCCTAGGGTCATATGATCAAACAGAATGTGAGTATTTAATTGTTCATCATGTATCTTTCTGTTAATTTTCTTTAAGTTGAATCAATTCTGGATTGCCTGGGCCATTACCAACAGCGTCATGGCCATCTTCTGGAGCCTACCGTACATCAACTCCTCGAGGCTGACCAACCATTCCAAGTGGCTTGGGCTGACACATCCGACAAACTCAGAAGAGCTGATATGGACCTCCGGAGGTTGCAAAGGGCCAAACAGATGAGCTCTGAATTGCTGCTTGTATTAGATACCCTCATTGAAAAGTGTGATGATCAACCCCATATGTAAATATTTGGATATTCATTCACATACTTACATCATGTTCACCACTGAATTTTTCATGTATAACAATGACATTTCCAATTGATTTTAGATGATGCACACACCCAATTGTCGCATTCCAACTACCAATGATTGATTCCCGGGGTCCAGACCTCGGTGATTGGGATTCATCCGGAACTCAGTGATCAGGTTTCGTAATATTTGGATATTCATTCACATACTTACATCATGTGAACCACTGAATTTTTCATGTATAACAATGACATTTCCAATTTATTTTAGATGATGCACAAACCCTAATGTCTAATACCAACTACCAATGATTGATACTCGGGTGCCGGACCTCAGTGATCGGGAGTCGTCTGGAACTCGGTGATCAGGATTCGTCCGGAACTTGGTGCTTGGGATTCGACATTTGGGACGTGGGACACTGTGTTTTGAGAAGTGTGACAAAGGATGAAAATGTGGTACACATGGGGGCAGTTTGGTATATGTACATTATTTCCTTCCCCTTGCCCTGGTTACTCAAAGTGTACTCTCTACCGGCTTTTGAGACTTACTCCGGGTGGTCCTTGCGGATGGTTCAATGACAGCTTTCTTGCCCTGTATGCTCCTTGGTTCCAGCGATGTGTTCCTCTCTTCCACTTCCTCAGTCAACCCAGCCAGGAGGTTGCCCATCCATGATGTCAAAAGTGCACCTGCCTTGGCCGGCCTGGCCGGGCGAGGCTCTGGCATTGAACATGGAACTTCTGTCTCCTTGGGTGCTGAAGATGGATGTGCTATTTGTCTGGGTTTCTTCAGTGGGGATCGACCATCAGCCAAGTCATCATCAATGTCATCCTCCTTGTCATGAGTGTCACTGTCAGTATCACTCTCGGCTTCGGTTGATGGATCCCGGGGCCTTCGGAGAGTTCCACTCTTCTGCATTCTTACTTTACGAGTCAGACAAGATGGCGACTTGCCGGATACCACAGATGGTACCATGTCCCCATCTTTGTTCTTCCATGCTTTGAACAGGAATGTTGAATCTTTTCCTGTTTCCTGCTGAGCATACCAGAAATTGAGCAAGGCCGTCGTGTCCCAGTTTTGCAACTTCAAAGGCTCCTTCAGGTCAATATCTGCTGGAAGATACTTCCTTGCCACAAAGTCATCCTGACTTTGTACGAGGGCATTCCATGGCACGACAGCCTTGTCATTCCTGGAACATATTCCTGTGTCCACGCATTCAGCAACATCTCGGATGTTGCCACAAAAGACTCACTGTAGTGTGATGTAAGAAATGCCCTGACTATGGCTTTCTTCTCCTCAAGTTTTGTTTCCGTGATGTCTGGAAGCAATGGCATCCCATCCCCATCTGTGTCGAGTTCAAAAGCTGGTTTTCTGACTCTTTTGCGACCTCCCTTGACCTGTCGGCCTCTGTCCTGTGCCCCAGCACCTATCATTGTGATGATCAACGAATTCATTCTTGCATCCAAAGTTCAAACACTCACCAAACTGTTCCTGGGCATACTCCTGCCATACTGGCTCAATGTCCTCCCAGTCCTTTGTCTTCATGAAGCTGTCCCCATCTCCTAATGCCTCATTATCATCATGCCTGCATACATATATTGAGATCCAAGATTGGCGATGACGGACACAATTCACTTACATCCCAAACAGAACCTCTCCCTGTTCATTCACTAGTTGACCATGCATCATTTGCAGACAAATGAACATGGACTATGCCCTTTGTGAGGCTGCCCAGCACAACATGGAAGGCATTACCAGGGCTGTCACCTTCTATGACATCAATTGTCAATACAACAAGCACTTTCGTGTTCGGGTGGATCGAAGCCGATACCTTGACATGGTACTGGAACTGACCATCATTCCTGGAATTGGGTTGTGGCATGTGCATGGACATCAGGACAGTTGCTATGTCCGATATGCTTCAAATTTTATTGAAGGCATTGGCCAGATTGATGGAGAGATCATGGAGACCCTATGGGCGCGTCTCAACCTGATTTCCCCTGCTGCTTGGGGAATGTCATCCCTGCACCGAAAGCAATGTTTTGATTATCAGATGAACGATTCCAATTTCTGCAAGATGATCCACATGAAAAGGACTCTTTGCCAGAAATACAAGCTGGCGAAGAATGGCATCGCCAAAAGTGGCAAGGCTTTCGACAGACTAGATGAAGCTGCACCCGGCAATTTAAAGACACAATGGTTAGCCAGTGAGATGGTCGCTCAGTCCAAGAGAATCAGGGATCCTGTGGCGATGGATTTATATGAAATCAATATCAAGAAGGGTAAGTTGACATTCTTTGTCTCCGTGGAGCTCCAAATTCATTTTGCACTTAGCACCAAGCAAAAAGGAGATCAAGCTTAGACTACAAGAAGCGGGTAATGCCCATCATGCAGCACCCTCTCACAGATCTGTGGCAACATGGGTATCCATTGGGTTGGCAATTGAAGAGGCTCAAATTGCATTGCTCATCGAGGTCCGCAGAATTGGAAGACGATCGACAGAGACACAGAGATTAGATATCGCCCGGCAATGTGATCGTCTCCAAGGCCAGATAGATGAATTCACTCGGTCTGCTCTTACGCATCTGGGAGAGGGATTTGATGCAGATGACGATCCTGACGACTTGAACATAGATATTCTTGATGATATCAATGATGACCTGGCAGATTTCACTGAGACATCTGATGCATGGACAAACTCACCTGAGCTCACCATAATTCCATTGCCATCAAACCTCGGGGTTGAACATTGCAGATGCTGTATGGCAGAGGATCTGATTCCGTTGGAGATGTCGCTTCGTGAAGGGCAGGCCAATGATGCCCTGCACAATCTCCACATTCACTTGTGCAACAAGGCTATCCTGTTCCGAACAACAGTTAGGCAAGCCAAATCTCAAGCCCTAAAAACTCGAGCATGGTCCCAGGTGACATCAGTGCAGCAGGCAGTATCCCTACATGCCAGTATATATACAAAAACCAGGAAGCAAATGATACAACTTGAGCTGGGGCCAGACCAGCTTCAGAAATACAAACCCCAGCTTCACGAGCAGCTCAAAATCAGCACTGCCATCGGCAATCCAAACGCCCAAGGTCAGCGAAATGAGTCCCTCGCTTGGTTCTGGTCAGTGGAAGTCGATATGGAGGGTCCAGAAAATTCGTGGAATGAGGAATGTGAGTTCGGGCATGCTTGATATATCCCGTGGTGAGCTGACAGGACCCATCCCAAGTTTACCGAGTTCATTGGCTTTGGGCAAAGGCACTACGGGATCAATGGATGGAAGAAATATCATTGGTGCATTCAGAGATGGATTGGACATGCAACTTTTTCTTGTGGAAGGCAACCCAATGGGGTGCCCGGATGCAGGAATCATTGTTGAAACAACTTCTGGGTCATGCATGCTATGCCAGAAGGCAGTCTCAAATGTATTCCTTACTAGCTCAAGATGCACAGGCAGCATTTCAAGACCTGCAGCCCACGTTGATCGATGGTGCACATGAATGAATTTGTTTTGCTGATGAAACACATATTTGACACCCAAACATTGAGTCCCGTGAATTGTCTGGGTCAGCCCATGTCGGAGTTTGAATTTCTAATCCATCCATCAGTGACTCATATCATCACCTCTTCACCATCTGTCAGTTTCATTCCTAGCGTCACACTCTTGCATTAGCCATGCCTGAAACTCCTGCATCCACATCTGGCACTCCAAATACTGGATATCACTGGCAACCCATGAAGCTGAACCTTCAAGATATTTCTTGTACTTTGAATATGGCTGCATCGCACATCCGCGCATGTATCTCTCAATATCAGATGGAGGCTGCTAACAACCATCCCTCTTCTGCCCAGATCATGTACTTTAAAGCCAGGCTGCAATGGGAGATCAATGTAAGTGACTGATGACCGGATGACCAGCTGACTTTGGTGGGCAATGCTGAGATTTCCAACAGACATTTGTTACGCCACTTTCACAATGTTGTGAGTCCCGAGTTCCAGCTGCCGGAGTTCGGGGTTCAGCACTCAACATGTGTGGATCAATAACTTTCACATTATTCTGAGTGCCGAGTCCCAAGTTCCAGGTGCCAGGGCTCGGCAGTCAGCGTTCAGCACTTAACATGTGTGCATCAATATCATTCACAATGTTGTGTGTCCCGAGTCCCGAGTTCCGGCTGCTGGGCAGTATCTTTCACATTGTTCTGAGTCCCAAGTCCCGACTGCTGGCTGCCAGGGTTCGGGGTTCGGCCCTCAACATATGTGGCTCACTAAATTTCACATGATTCTGAGTGCTGAGTTCCAGGTTCCAGGGTTCGGCATTCGCCATTCAGCACTTTACATGTGGGAATCAATATCTTTCACATTGTTCTGAGTCCTGAGTCCCGACTGCCGGCTGCCGGGGTTCGGAGTTCAGCCCTCAACATGTGTGGATCAATAACTTGCACATTATTCTGAGTCCCAAGTGCCGGCTGCTGGTGTTTGGAGCTCGGCATTTAATATATGTGAATTCATATCTTTCACATTGTTCTGAGTCCCAAGTCCTGAGTTCCGGCTGCCGGAGTTTGGGGTTCGGCACTTACTATATGTGAATTCATATCTTTCACATTGTTATCAGTCCCAAGTCCTGAGTGCCGGCTGCCGTGGTTCGGTGTTCGGCAGTCAAAATGTGTGGATCAAAGTCTGTTGCCTCACATTGTGCTGCCTCACACTTTGCTGAGTCCCGAGTGTCAAGCCTGAATGCGGACTATCGATCATTGAGTCCCAAATTTCGAGTATCGAGTCCCCAGTCCCAAGATACTCAGAGTTAGGGACTCAATTCATGGAACTCGACTTCTGACTTGAGTTCCAGAACTGTTGATGCTCTAATTGGTACATGGTATTCGTGTGTTGCTACTAACATGGGTAACAACTCTTTCAACTTCTTTGATCTTTCACACCGTGGTTAGTATGCGGCCTTCAACCCTAGCCCATCCACATGAGGGAACCCCAGCATAAATGTGCACAGAATCCTTCATATACCATGCCCAAGCAATCCGATCCCCTTCCACTCCATCAACCCCATGTCTCACAATTCTTCCTGAAAATGCAATCATACAGCCGGAATCATACCTGAATTCCAGCTGAAGGCTTGGCATACTCATCCGAGCATTAGAATAGTTCCCCACAGTGGTGAGAATATCAAAGCATTTGTTTGACTCCAGAAATCACCATCTCATCACATCCTACCTCATGGCCCTGTTGAAACCATGCTGGAGATAAATCGATGCATCCGGGAGTTGACCCAACATTTTCCGAGCCCTGTTTGAACCATTCTTGATTATATCGCCAATTGCCATCAGCCTTTACACTTTTTTCAAGGCTTGGACCCAGCAAATCAGTGGCCACCCTGATTTCCTTCTGTAGGTACCATTTGATATTCAATATCCATTGAGTAACAATCTACACATTACGCACCTTGGTGGTCTCGGTCAGGGCATCCGGGAGGTACCATGCGATGATGGTACCAGAAGCATCGATAATTGTGGCAGGTTTGTCCACCAACTTTGTGCCCTCATGGCCAGGAGGACACCTCTCAAGCAACTTCTCCTCTTTCTCCTCATTATGCCCAGTGTTCTTTGGGGATATCAATTTGCTATATCTTGCAATATCAATCTGCATCTTAACTGTCATGAAGGAATTTGAATGATCAAACACATTTTCAACATCTGCAGGAAGACCCACTGGGATTTTTATATGCCTTTATGAGTACATCAGCCAAGCGATCGCACGCCATCACCAGATCAGTGTCCAGGTTTGGAGAAGGTATAACTGGTTCTCCTCCAGTCTTCTCTGCATTGAATTTTTGTTCGGTATATGCCCCTGCTTCATGAGTGATGGCCAGGGCCCAGGTGCGCCAGATTTTTATGTCACAAGTGGACATGGAAGAAGTGTTCATGTTGGAAGTTGATATTGGGAAATCAGACGCTGAATGCTGGATGTCCAGACTTTGGTATTAAAGGGGGTGGAGATAGCGAGGATCAGATAAGGGAACCTTGGATGATGTTGGCTTTCAAAGCTGTATTATCATCCATTGCTCAATGAAATACCAGATGATTGGAAGTGTGCTGGATATCTGATATTCATTTGTCGAGACCCGGGTTCAGAACTTGGCATCTCATATGGCAACCACTTTTTGCACCCTGGTGTCCACATTCTACAAGACAACATAAGCGCCATAAAAGGCCATGTCAAGCAAAGACCCAGGTCTCGGAACTCAGAACTTGGTAAGCTTCATCTGATTTTCAGGGGTCGTAACTGGGTGTCTTGTAGGGCAACACAAGCCTCGCACCCCGCTTTCCACATTCTACAAGACAACCTAAGCGCCATAAAGGCCATTTCAAGAGATCACTTGCTGCTCCCGGAACTTGGTATGCTTCACTCAAATTTCAGGGGTCAGAACTGGGTGTCTCATATTGACTGAATTATGTGTCGAGACCCGGGTCTTGGAACTTGGAACTTGGTAAGCTTCATCTGATTTTCGGGGGTCAGAACTGGGTGTCTTATAGGGCAACACAAGCCTCGCACCCTGCTTTCCACATTCTACAAGACAACCTAAGCGCCATAAAAGTCCATGTCAAGACAGCACCTGCTGCTCCAGGAACTCAGTAACTGTGATTTATTACCTCCTCTGATTTGGATGATATGCAACTCCCTCAGCTCTGTCATGTCTACAATTATCATACACATGGGCCCACCCATCTATATTTTATACCACCCTCGGCCCACCCATCTAATATAATATACTGTACAACACCCTCGGCCCACCCATCTAATAAATATTTATATAACACTCTCGGCCCACCTGTCTAATACCCGTCTAATTTAATATGTGTCTGGGCCCACCCGTGTATGTGATAACAAGTACCCTTCACATACCTGTCTATTTGATACACATCTACCTTGATACACCCATCTACATGATATCCAACTACCTCGGCCCATCCGTCTACCAGATATTCATGTACATCGGCCCACTCATCTACTCTACATATTCCTTGCATGGGCCCACCCACTGTCATTGGGAATAATCCTCCTGGCCCATCCATCATCAACGAGGATATTTCTACCATGGGCCCATGGTCCGCTGGCCTGTATCATATGGGATATTATGCACATCCGTTCACTCATATAATATGGAGATAGTTCACTGTAATATGTGGTAGGATGACTCATTTATTTCTGTCATGCTTTGTAAAATTACAAACTGTATGTATAATGTACTTAGTAAGTGGCTGATTCATCACATCACATGGCCTGGTTTTTAAACTACTTTCTTACCAATCCAGCTGATAAATCATGCTTAGTAAGGGGAATCCAAAAAGGTATAAAAGGACCCCATTTTTGCATGTACAAAAATAATGACTTCTCTTTTTATGCTCATAATCTCAAAACTAGTGAGAATAACCTAAGACCTAAAGTGAAGGTAATACTAGACCCACTTTACAATAGATTCTCAAAAGAAGTGAGATTACATAAGACTCAAAGTGAAGGCAAAACTAGTGCCTAGAAGTAAAACTGAGAGACTATCTATCTGACTAAGCTTTATATAAACAAACCAAAGACCACTTCCCTCATCAAGGAGGAAGAAACACATTAGGAGAACACGACAAAGTTGAAACAGACTTTCATAGGTTGAAACAAGACCTACTAGGGTGAAACATACCTAACACAAATCCAGAACACAGAACTTCCTATCAGTACCCATATATAAAGAAGAAGGACCATTGAAACATACCCTCCCAAGAACTCATCACATTATCTTCTACGAAGTAGAAAAGTCAGAGACCGTGAACTTAAGGACTGGCAAGAAGTCTTATCCCTGTACAGTTGTGTTATCACTGTATACGTGTTCCATATAAGACCCTTAAGTAGCAAGACACCATGCCCACCATCTAGCTCAAGACACATGGTCTCATACCTGGTCTTACATTCTGAAGGCATGCACACCGATTTTGCTTGCTTGCTCTTACCCACCATCTAGCTCAAGATGCACGGTGTAAAGATACAACCTAGCTTGGGCTGTAGATAAACCACTGCCTAAACTAGTATGTGAGTCTTGCGCTCCGCCTATTCCACTTCACTTGTAAGAACAAGAGCGTTCGACCCTAAAGGGGGATGCCTATTAGTATGGTCAAGTTCAAGTCTAACTTATGTGTGAAACAAGTGTCGTGGTCAGTGGTAAGTTGCCATGGTCAGCGATGATACCACCAGAACTAGCGCCGTGTGTAGCGGTGCTTCCGTGGTCGAGATAAGGTCAGTAACAGTTGCGTCAAGCGAGCGATGTTGAGCGGTGGTCTCTGCGGTAGCAGTAAGGTTGCGAGCAGTGCAAGGAAACAGTAAAGAAGTCCGCAGTACTTTCAGCAGTAAAGTAGCAGTGCATGAGAAGTTCAGTCAAAGTAACAGTCAAAAGTCCAGTGGTAATGGAGAATGAGCATGATGTATTAATGAGCGATAAGGAAACTTTAAAGACTAAGTCCACTACTGGGTTGATCCAGAACTAGACAATAATCCTGACCTATAGTACGTGCAATGGTGTAAAATCAGGTGCTTGTATTGTGTGGGGTATGTGGTGCTTATATCCTAAATCGTATGTACTTGGAATACTCTAGGCGAGATCAGTAGCACTGGAGTGTAGTAACCGCCGTAAGAAAACATAGCATGAGGCGCTGCAGCACAAGGCAACATGTAATAAGGCTTGCCGTGGAATCAGTGATAATGAACAGAAAACAAACAATGCACCAAATGGAGCTATGCGGATGCGGCAAGGACATGGAAGGACATTGGTATGTGGAATGTGGTGCGGCAGTCAGTATGGTGTGCGGTAAGCGTGGGATGCCACCGGTACTGCTAAAGGGGTAAGACAGCCATGGACAAGTGGTAACTCCTGTAGACGTGAGACGAGTGTCAAAATATGGGGTTTTAAGCCCAGTGCCAATATGTTTGTTAAAACAGTCTCATGCCTGGTCTTATTTTCTGAGGGCATGCACACCAATTTTGCTTGCTTACTCTTTACTAACCATGCCCACCATCTAGCTCAAGATGTGCAGTCCCATGCCTGGTCTTATGTTCTGAGGGCATGCACACTGATTTTGCTTGCTTGATCTTACTAACTGTGCCTACCATCTAGCTCAAGATGCACAGTCTCATGCCTGGTCTTACATTCTGAGGGCATGCACACCGATTTTGCTTTTGTTCATTGGTAATACTTAATTTTCTACAATACAAGAGATAATAGCATGGCTGATTTACTTTTCACAATGAAGTTAATGTGACGGTCCTAGTGGTATACATCATGCAACCTACCATGGCACATATCCAGCTTAACACGACGAATATTGACAAAGACTTAAAAAAAAAATATGTACATTGATATTGTTTATCAAGCCAAAAATAATCATTTGAAGGTTAGTTCATTTATATATCGTCACTTTTCTAATTCATTCTGACTCAGATTCTCGTCATTGCAGGGAGACAATGAAATGGATGTTGATGATGCTCAGATCAGTCAAGACGAAGATCTTGACAAAACTAAGTAAAAGCGACATATATCACACTCAGCTGCTATCTAAAGGAAGGATGAGAGCACAACTATTCTTCACCTAAGTAAAAGTGGCATACATATACCATGCTACTACATAGTCAGATATAAAGTAAATATTAATGACAGTAAGTGCATACCTCAGCCGCTATCCAAAGGAAGGATGAGAGAATGACTGAGGGAAAATTACATGACAAGGGTCCATTATATAATAGAAACAAGCTCACTAAGACACCATGAGGCTCACTTGAGAAATCCCTAACCTCTCCACTATTATGTGTGCACCTGAGCACCTCCAAGGCGCACTTAAGCATGTACATGATTAAGCGTGATGAAGCGCAACAAAATGCAATGAAGCGTAATGAAGTGCAGTCAAATGTGAAAGGCATGGGACAGGCGCAGTGAGGTGCACACTGCTCCTAACCTCGGAAGTCGGAATCCTCATTGCCTTATTAGTACTTCTTTGTGTCCTTCACACTAACTTAGAAGGAATTGCTTCTATTGCAGTCCTCTTGGGTCAAACATCTCACTTGCACCTTCAGTAGGATTATTGTTGTGCTTATACTTAGGCCAGCGCTAGTTTCTTCGTTTCAATGGTCCTGATTCTCTCGATGGCTCTGGGTCCTGCATTGGTTTTGCCTTAACTTAGTTCTCAATATGACGCATGTTTGATAGACTATTTATATTTTATTCTATTCTATTATACTAGCATGCCAGGGCTGCAGCAGCCTAATGATTCAAGACACCTTAACTAGAACGATGTAGTAGACTTAAAGGATACTGAATTGTCTGCAATACAAGACCTTTGTGTGTGTTCAGCATCTCTGTATGTGTGTGAGAGAGTTTCATGTATGTATAATATTTGAACTGATCCAGCGACATACTCCACAGTAGCCCTCTAGTTACGCAGAATATATGAGAAATTGCTTTTTTGCGACTTGTCATATACCATACTTCTGATCTCAGATCCAATCATATCCGATCAGATTCGATCACTTCTATTTCCGTCCGGTCCACAGATCCTGTCCAGATCACCCATCTGAATGTGCCCACTTCTCGCACTCTAACTCCCTTGTGGATATCTGCGTCTATCTCCTTTCGACATTCCTCCTGTTTCTGGTATTCCGGCTGTGTATGTTTCCGTCCTGTGTCACTGATCTGTTACCTGTGTTTCATTTCCGACTCATGCTTACTGATCCGCTGTGCATTAACTAATAGACTTCCGTTATACATCATACATAGCCCTCGGTCCCGGACTCGTTGATTATCCGTACTAGATACTTACAGTATATAAACCACTTGTAGATCTTCATAGAACCTTAGTTCAAATATCATCTTAGATTCTGCTCATTCGGTTTCCTCTGGACTTGAGTTACTTTCCACTCTAGTCATCTTCCAAGACTTGGGATTGATTCCTTTAGTCTATATCTCCGACTCTATCTTCAGATAGTCTACCTCTGTTAGTTTCTAGTTAGGAACTTGTTCCAAAGCTAGCCTTAATCCTCGTTCCATCTCTATGCTCCAAATAACCTTCGGACATATCATATCCAATACCTTCGGATGTATACCTACCCTGTGAAATAAGGGGCATTACTCAGGAAAGGGGCACAGTGCACGAACTGAGGCCAAAGCCCTTCGGATCTTTCACCCTTTGAGTACGGTCTTAACAGACTCAAGTTACACATAAAAGTAAATGAAAACAAATGCATTACAAAATGAGAAACTACTATTCTAGACATTATGCATTAAGTACAAACTACAGGACACCAATTGTGTTGTTGTTGTTGCATTGTCGACATTGTGTAGTCATCATCATCACCATCACATTGTCATCATTGTGGCATAATTGTTGTGTCATCATCATCATCACATTGTTGTTGTTCTTGTCATCATCATATTGTTGTTGTTGTTGTTGCATCATTGTTGCACCATTATTATCATCATCACATCATCATTGCATCATCATTGTCATCATTGCATTGTCATTGTCATTGTCACATTGTCATTGCACCATCATCATTGTCATCACATTGGAGGAGCAAGCAAGAGCAAACGAGTGGACAAAGCAAATGAGAGCAGACAGGAGCAAGGGAGAGTGGACAAGAGCAGGCGAGAGCGGACAAGAGAGTAGCGACGAGTGAGAGCAATGAGAGAGGGAAAGCAGCAAGTGAGAGAACGAATATAAAGAACAAGATTAGAACGAAAAAATAATTGCGCACCTCAATAAACAAGCAAGAAGATAATGAGTCTAGCAAGAGATCATCCTAGAATAGTTTTGTTTAAATGTAAAGAACAAGATTAGAATAAAAAATCATTGCGCACCTGAAAATTAAAATAAAGAAACATGCTTCATAGAGGCGGAGAACATTGTCGACAAGTTGAACTTTTTGTGCCAGTCAGCGTCACCTGAACAAACATTTACAAATGTTGGACTTGAGAATATCTCCAATGTTGATGCCTGGGAGAAGTTTGCTGTGAGCGCTGTGGGTTACTGTGGGAACTGTCGAAAATGTTGATGTCTGTGACGAAATTTGTGGTTTACTGATAGGCTTGCAACGTTGATACTTCCCAAGGCTACGACTATGCTGACGTCAGACGCATCGACTATTTGTCCTGACTGACTACTTTTGGTCAACACTCATTCCAAAATCAAAAGCAAACCATCTCTTGCCACATTTTATCGAATCCTTGCACTCGCGATAACTCGCATCGCAACTATCTCGTCATCACTTATCGAGGGGGACTGACGTGGCTAAGGTGCTCAACATTCCCATCGCGTTTGCTATCACATATATAGTGGGCCACCGAGTATGATGTGACTTTCCAGTGAGTCATGTTCTCCGTTGCATGCTTGTTAGCACTCCTGGCTTTGTCAGTCACGGGATCTCCCGTTGAAGTTCGCAATTCCACCATCACGCTCCCCATGACCAGGAGGCTAGCATTCTCCAATGTTACTGACCTCTTGCGGCATGATGAAGCTCTCATTGCGGCCTTGACGGAATACAGCACGCATGACCGACGTGATTATGTCCATTTGACAAGCTTTCATTTTGGCTCCACCGTAACAGTTGGCATTGGCAATCCCACCAGAATCTGTAAGTTCAACACTGAGAAAACATGCGGCTGCTAATGTATTATTGAAGACAACTTGATTGTAGACAGCGCTAGCGCGATCACATGGATTGGCGCCGGAACTAGCTACGTGAGTAGCGCCGGCATCAACACTGGAACGCCTGTGGCGGTTAACTACGGTTATGGCTCTTTCCAAGGTATGACATACAACAATATCATAAGTTGAAAATACCTACGATTAGTATCTATAGGAACTATATTCAAAGATTCAATCACTTTCGGTACTGATGTGCTCTCCATCGATGGGATGTCATTCGGTGTTGCTTCTACTTCGGTGGGCTTCGATTTTGACGGTGTCCTTGGCATCGGGCCTATGGGCTTGACACGCGGCACCATGAATCCGCCAAATGCCATACTCCCGACTGTCACTGACTACCTGTTTTACCACCACGCCATTAGTCAACCCGTTGTTGGTATCTTTTTCCAGCCCACCGGTACAAATGCAGTCCGGTATGGCTATGGAGAGATTTCCTTTGGTGGAGCCAACCCTTGGAGGCACACTGGCATACTTAAATACATGTAAGGCACAGCTTCTGGATCAATCCAGACTGATAGTAATTGTTTTGTTTCAGTGGTATCACCACCACCCCCCGCTCATCGCGGTATTGGGGTATCAATCAGAGGATCACCTACGCAGGTGCAGAGATCTTGCGCAACACCGCTGGCATCGTGCATTGTGGTTGCACCTTTCTTTACCTTGCCTCTGGTGTGTATTTGGAGTGCTGCGAGTAATAATGGTCTCATCAGCGTTCGATAGATGCCTATGAGAGGTACAAGGTTGTAACTGGCGGTACCTTGAATCCGACAAATGGTCTTCTCCAGATTTCCCTTAGCGAGTACAATGCCCTACATACCTTGAACTTCCATATTGGCGAGGTACGTCAATACTGTCGGCCCTCACATCCCTTTTAACCATTTGCACAGGACACCTACAAACTCGTCCCTAATGCGCAAATCTGGCCTCGTTTGCTCAACTACAGGCTTGGTGGCGGTGGCGGTGACAATGATATATTTCTCATCGTTAAAGGCCTTGCATCGCCCACTGGCTCAGGGCTTGACTTTGTTAATGGCTACGTATTCCTCCAGCGCTTCTACGTTGCGTTCGACAGCATCGGGAGACGCGTCGGTTTTGGCCGAACCCAGTTCACTTCTAACGACAGCAACTAATATGGAATTGCCAAAGTATACGAAGCATCGTTTTGCAGACGCAAAGCAGCATACGGATTTGAAGGTTATACGGACTCTTCTCAAATAGGCTATAGAGATTGTTTGAGTTTCTGTATAAGAATATCGCAATACAAGTGAGCGCGGCTCGTCATGTAGAAGTGAATACCCGAAATAAGTCGAATTCTTGCACTCGGGATGACTCGCATTGCAACTATCTCGTTATTACTTGGGGACTAACGTGGCTATCATCTCGGTCGCCATCACATATATAACCGAGTATGATATAGCCTTCCAGTAAGTCATGTTCTCCGTTGTATCCTTGTTGGCATTCCTGGCTTTCTCAATCACCGCATCGCCCGTTGAAGTTCGCGATTCCCTCATCACGCTCCCGCTGCACGAACAATCAAACGCCGTCACCCACCATTCATCTCGCAAGCCTTTAAATCCACGTCAGTCCCGGGCCATTACTCGCCGAGTCCTGACTCTTCAATGCTGCCAGTGGCTGTATACAAAGTTATGTAATAACCGACTCGGAAATTACATATATGTAAACCATGCTGACTAGGAGTAATTTCATCGCGTACGCAAACAGTCCCTGTGACATATAAAAGACTCGCATTTTCTTCAGTCTCCATCTTCGCCCTGAAGTTGTTCGAGCCCAAAAGTCTTCTAATTCTCAAGCCACCACTTGATTTACTTCAACTGAAGAATTTTTCATCCATCATGGGTCACGTCTGGTCAGTATACGTTCGCGAAACTTTCCCTCCGTCGACGCAGTTTCATGCGTCTGACGTCCCAGACATGTCCGGGAAGGTTGTTCTCGTCACCGGTGCTAATTCAGGCATAGGCAAAGAGACCGCCAGAGTTTGTCTCCCATTGACGTATTTGCCTGACTCCTGACGCTTTCATTGTTAGGTCCTCCTCACAAAGAACGCCAAAGTTTACATTGCTTGTCGCGACAAGACCAAGGGTGAAGACGCTATTCGCGAGCTAAAGGAGAGCACTGGAAAAGAAGCGCATTTCTTGCAACTCAACTTGGCAAACTTGAGGTCTATCAAGGCTTCCGGAGAAGAGTTTCTGCGGTACGCTTGCATCATATTTGTTGAGCAACGAGACAGCTGACACTTTCCTTTAGGAGGGAACCCGTACTCGACGTTCTATTCAACAACGCGTGAGTGTTGCCTAACTTGTTTTTCATCGTCTGCTCACATGTAGCTCAGTGGGGTAATGACTCCTCCTGTTGAGATGTTAACGGACGACGGTTATGACCTGCAATTTGGCACAAATGTCCTTGGTCACTTCTATTTCACGAAGATTGTTATGCCTGCACTCCTAGCGGGTGCTGCGCGGTCATCTGACGGAACTGCGCGCATTGTGAACACGTCCTCTAACGCCCACTGGTTCGGTAGTCTAGACTACAACACGTTCAAGGACTCTCCCGCTAGGAAACAGAAGAGCGCCATGAGTCTCTATGGCCAAAGCAAAATGGTACGTCTTGTCTCCACAGTATCGACTCCTTTCCTGAACTTTGATGTGAAAGGGCAACGTCTTATTTGCAGCTGAGGTAGCTAGACGATATGGCAATCAGGGTATAGTATCGACAGCACTCAACCCTGGTGGCATCAAGACAGAGCTTGCTCGTCATATCGATTCCTTCACCAGAATGATAGGCGTATGTTATCAGATTATTCAACCTTCCAGAAGCTAATCGTTTGATATTTATAGAACATGATTTTCCACGATGTATCATTTGGCGCGCTGACACAGTTATACGCTGGAACCACTGCAGAAGGAGCGAATCTTAACGGCAAGGTTAGCCCACCTTCTCTCTTGACTAACTTTTGATTTATATACTGGACAGTATCTTGTACCGTGGGCGCGCATTGGGAACACGCATCCAGAAGGGCAGGATCCACAGCAGGCTTCAGAGCTGTGGAACTGGCTCGAGGAACAAGTCAAGGACCTTTAGGTTCGATCGATTCTGAAGCTGATAATATACGGTCATATGATTGTCTTCAACGTTTCAACACAAAGTCTAGGGTGAATGGGTTTGTCAGTAGTTCATCGTTTGGTTAGGTCGATATTTATGCTCAAGGAAATTCACTCGTCTTGAGTAATTAGCTTTGAGGACATCCCGTGGTATTGATCATCAGATCCACGTTCTTGGACAATTGATATGAATGAATCAACCGAATCCGGAGAACCCACCGGACGAATCCTGTAATGGAGACTCGGGCGCAGACCAATAACGTTCCTCACTCTTGGTGAAAACAGCGCTGCCAAGCCAGAAGGCTCCGCAAGCTCAAGGAGATAACGATTCTGTAAACGAACGAGCAAGAATGTCTGCATAGTGGATCATGGTGATAAAACCCGTCCTTCGTGGTGATCAGCGGGTCATGAAGCCCGTCGGCTTTGACTTCATATATCTCCTAGTATGAGTCAATGCAATGCAAGGCAGACGCAGTCTGTAGCATGACATAATGGAAGTACATCGTCACGTCCTGGATGCGCTCCATTGGAAGGTCCACATGCTTCATTGTGGATAACAAAAGTTCTTTATATTCTGTGCTCATTCTGAAGGCATTGATCTGTACCTTGCGATTGTATAAGCACCCAGTGGAGGTGTTGGTTAGACTAGTATGCGGAACATCGTTGAGTTGAGCCTTGAGTCACTCATATTTGATGAGGAAGAATTGGGGAATTTATGTGGGAGGGTTTTCTTGATGAAGGTATGGTGATTCTGGTTTTCGTACAAGTAGATAAGTTCGGGGTACCAGATGTGATGTCCGAGGAGTTTCTACGTGGCGTGCGTACCCGTCTGTCATGAGGCCGCCGCAAGGAAACTTTACCGCGCTGTTTCATTACGTAATTTTAGTAACATTGATGTTGTTGCATTGATTCTCCGCAGTTGCCGTTTGATCTTGCGTCAATGGCTGACGCGGCCTACTGTCATGGTAAGGCCTTTAGCAAGCCAACATATTTATTTCAGTTGATCGTAGTTTGGAAATTCGGCTTTGCACCTTCGGACCCTCATCACATGAATATCGCATCGACGGTGGTTTGGCATTGCTGTTGTCGATCGGTTGTCAACATTGTCAATTCAGACGATTTCCAGCCATTACACAAAGAGCGTGACGAATTGATTAACGACCAACGATTTTCATTGGTTGATTCGGTAAGTCGTATATATATATTCGTGTGATCCATGCTACCGACGTCTGATCATAGGAGTAATTGCCGCATACGCCGCGTACAGTCCCGGCTTGTACAACATACTTATAGAAGGCTCGTATTTACTACAGTCACTATCTTCACCCACAGTTGAATTTCTTCCTGCTTAGCAGTCCTCTAATTGAAATCTAAAGCCACTTTAAATCCTTCATTCATCATGGGTCACGTCTGGTCAGTATACGTTCGCGAGGTTTTTCCTCCGTCAACGCAGTTTCATGCGTCTGACATCCCAGACATGTCCGGGAAGGTTGTTCTCGTCACCGGTGCTAATTCAGGCATAGGCAAAGAGACCGCCAGAGTTTGTCTTTCATCAACATATTTGCCTCGTCCTGACACTTTCATTGTTAGGTCCTCCTAACAAAAAATGCCAAGGTTTATGTTGCTTGTCGCGATAAAACCAAAGGTGAAGACGCTATTCGTGACCTAAAGGAGAGCACTGGAAAAGAAGCGCATTTCTTGCAACTCAACTTGGCAAACTTGAGGTCTATCAAGGCTTCCGGAGAAGAGTTTCTGCGGTACGCTTGCATCGTATTTGTTGAGCAACGAGACAGCTGACACTTTCCTTTAGGAGGGAACCCGTACTCGACGTTCTATTCAACAACGCGTGAGTGTTGCCTAACTTGTTTTTCATCGTCTGCTCACATGTAGCTCAGTGGGGTAATGACTCCTCCTGTTGAGATGTTGACGGACGACGGTTATGACCTGCAATTCGGCACAAATGTCCTTGGTCACTTCTACTTTACGAAGATTGTGATGCCTGCACTTCTAGCGGGTGCCGCGCAGTCACATGACGGAACTGCGCGCATTGTGAACACGTCTTCGATTGGTCACTGGTTGAGTGGCCTAGACTACAACACGTTCAAGGATTCTTCCGCGAGAAAACAGAAGACCACCACGACTCTCTATGGCCAAAGCAAAATGGTATGTCTTATCTTCATGGTATCAGTTCCTTTCCTGAACTTTGATGTGAAAAGGGCAACATCTTATTTGCAGCTGAGGTAGCTAGACGATACGGCAACCAGGGTATAGTATCGACAGCACTCAACCCTGGTGCTATCAAGACGGAGCTTACTCGTCATAATAGCTCCTTTTTTAGAATGATAGCCGTATGTTATCAAATCATTCAACCTTCCAGAAGCTAATCATTCGGTATTTGCAGAACATGATTTTCCATGATGTGTCATTTGGTGCGCTTACACAATTATACGCTGGAACCTCTCCAGAAGGAGCGAAACTTAACGGCAAGGTTAGCCGACCTTCTCTCTTGACTGAAGTCGAACTTATATACTGGACAGTATCTTGTACCGTGGGCGCGCATTGGGAACACGCATCCAGAAGGGCAGGATCCACAGCAGGCTTCAGAGCTGTGGAACTGGCTCGAGGAACAAGTCAAGGACCTTTAGGTTCAATCGATTCTTAGGCTGATCATCTCGATAATATACAGTCATATAATTGTCTTCAACGTTTCAGCAGTCTAGGGTACATGGATTTGTGTCAGTAGTTCATCGTTTGGTTGGTTCATGCTCGAGGCAAGCGCTGGTCTTGAGTGGTCAGCTTCTTGGTTGTTGATCATCTTATACATCAGATTTAGGTTCTTAGGTTATTGATATACATAACACAATACCACTACAATATCAATATCTCTAGCATCCTGACCATGTCCAGAATAGAAGAAAGGTCTTTGACTTGTGCAATAATGTCATGATCTGACGCAATTCTCTGCCACGCTGCTGTGCTAACAAAAATGCGCCAAAAGGCTGTCCAAGGCGAGCAGTCAATCGCAAGGCTCGATTGCTCAACAGACTCCGATGCTTTGGGGAACCCAGGCGAATCCTGTGATGGAGACTCGGACGTAGACCGATAAAGTTACTCACACTGGGTGAGGTCAGCGTGAGGTAGCTCTGCCAAGCCAGAAGGCTCCGCAAAGTCAGGAAGATCGAGGAGATAACGATTCCATTGAGTAAGAATATCTGCATATTGTGTCGTGGTGATGAGAATTGAATCAACTCAGGTCATGAAGTCTGTCGGCCTTGACTTCATATATCGAGTGCAACTTTGTTTGACTGCTGTGACACGAAATGCGATGCAAAGCAGATGCAAGTCTGCAGTTTGCGAAATGAGGAGTGTACCTTTCTCACGGTTGCCATAACGGAAGCACGTCCCGGATGCATTTGAAGATCGGCATGCTTGATTGTGGATGACAAAAGTTTTTTATACTCTGTGCTCATTCTGAAGGCATTGATTTATACCTCACAATTGCATAAGCACTCAGTGGACACCCTGTGGAGGTGTTGATTAGATGATGCAGGACATCATTGAGTTGAGCCTTGACGATCTCTTGGATGGCTCCTTCTGCTTTGAATGGACTAACATACTGTTATACTGTTGGTATAAGTCTGGACAAAGAGTCAATGATATTGAAGGATTTGCTATTTTGGGGTGTGATATTACAGCTGTTTGCAAAAAGGTTGACAGTAGTGACATTTTGAGAAAGAACAAATAAATAAATAATAGCCACATTATCATACATACTTCACAAATTGACTATCATGTACTGGAAAATTAGTCGTGACGTCAAAATGGCTGCTGTTAATCTTCACAAGCATCAACACCTTGCACTCGAAGTGTCATATACCATACATTCAGGTCCGATCCATGGACATCTGGACACCCAATCCATACATCCTAGTCCACCCATCCAATCCAGCTCACATATCCAATCCACCCATCCACTCCAATCCATACCCATCCACTCCAATCCATACCCATCCACTCCAATCCATATCCATCCATATCTAATCCATATCCATATCCGACTCAGTCCATCCATCCGATCTGATCCACCCATCCAATCTGTGTTCATATCCGATCCATGCTCATATCCGAAACTATTCCTGCGCACCTGCGCATTACTCCTTTTAGGTTAATACCTGTGTCCGGCTTTCGGTTATCTCTGCACCTCTGGCTTTCGGTTATCTTGACTTCCGTCTTGATAAGATATTGCGTACAAGTCTTATTTCCGAGTTCATAGCCGTGTGTTCCGCAATGCCTCAAACATAGCCTCGGACTATCCTTACTTGCCTTCTGGCATGCTACCTACAGTTTATAAACTTGTAGTACAACTCCTGCAGACCTCAATCTGATCATTGCTTTCCTACTTCTGTATATTCCTTTGACTTCTGTATCTTGTTACTGTCATATGCCATACCTCTGATCCCAGATCCGACCATATCCGATCAGATCCGATCGATTCTATTTCCGTCCGGTCCACAGATCCTGTCTGGATCGCTCATCCGAATGTGCTCACTTCTCGCACTCTATCTCCCTTGTGTATATCTGCATCTATCTCCTTTCATCACTCATCCTGTTTCCGGTACTCCGGCTGTGTATAATTCCGTCCTGTGTCACTGATCCGTTACCTGTGTTTCATTTCCAATTTGTGCTTACTGATCCACTGCACATTAACTAATAGACTTCCGTTACACTTCGTACATAGCCCTCGGTCCCGGACTTGTTGATTATCCGTCTTAGATACTTACAGTATATAAACCACTTGTAGATCTCCATAGAACATTAGTTTGAATATCATCTTAGATTCTGCTCATTCTGCTTCCTCCGGACTCGAGTCACTTTCTGCTCTAAGTCATATTCTGAGACTTGGGATTGATTCCTATAGTCTATATCTCCGACTCTATCTTCGGATAGTCTATCTCTGTTAGTTTCTAGTTAGTAACTTGTTCCGAAGCTAGTCTTAATCTTCGTTCTATTCTTACGTTCCGGATAACCTTCAGACGTATCATATCCAATACCTTCGGACATCCAGATCCATCATGCAACTCCTTCCGGATCTTCAGACGTATAACTTCTCCCTGAAATAAGGGGCATCACTCGGGAAAGGGGCACAGTGCACGAACTGAGGCCAAAGCCCTTCGGATCTCTCTACCTTTGAGTATGGTCTTAACAGTATATTCGAACTCACACCCTTCTGAGTAACATTCTCTACACCATCCCACGTCATGCCTCCCCGTAAAACTCAGAACACTCTCCACGGAGCTGGACTTGGTCCAATCCAATGAGATCCAACACCCATTGTCCAAACATTCACCAGCTTCTCTCAATGCCATGCGAGCATGAGCGATATAGGTCAAAGCATCTCTGTGCATCAAGCCAGACTGGATCTGGTTACACCAACTCGGAACACGGATGACCCAGACACTAATTCACGCCTGACCATTCACTTTGATGATGAGTTGCGCGGCAACCCACCAGACGATGGAGGTGATGATCTGGACGATGAGGATCCGGATGATGAAGAAGATCATAACCATCTGAACCCTCAGGACCGGGTCTTAGCTCAACTATCCATAGCCATTAATCACCTTGCTCGCAGTAGCCGTCGTACCACCACCTTGGACGATAGCAAAGTCAAAATCCGTGAACCGGATACCTTCGACGGATCCGAGCCTTGCAAGCTCCAAGCAATCTTTGTCCAATGTGAGCTCAACTTCCAGAGCAAACCTAATGCGTTCTGTTCTGGACGCGCTAAGGTCAACTTCGCCCAATCTTACCTCAAGGGTATGGCACTCGAGTGGTTCAAACCAGATCTCCTTTCGGACGGATATAGCAACTGTCCGGACTGGATGGATGACTACTCTGAGTTCATGCTTGAGCTCCAAACCAACTTCGGACCTCACGATCCCTCCAGAGATGTGGAAATGCAGCTGGAACAGCTCCATATGCGTGACGGACAATGCATCAACAAGTATGTTGTAGAATTTCAGTGACTTGCCTCCCAAGTACGTGAATGGGGAGACGGAGCTCTATGATGCCAATTCTACAATGGACTTCCAGCCCAAATCAAAGATGAGATTAGTCGCATGGGTAAACCCACTACCCTTTCGGAGTTCAAGACTCTCGCCCAGACCATCGACGCCCGCTACTGGGAGCGGAGGGGCAAAGTCACCCGAGAGAGTAAAGTCACCTCTTCCAATCCTCATAGGCAGTCAGCATCTGACCAGACGAACTCCAACTCATCCGGATCCGATACGCCCAAATTCAATAAGCCTACATCCTCTACAACCTCCTCTGCCCCAAAGGCTTCGGATTTTCCTAGCATTGTTAGTGCGGATGGGAAGCTAACCCCCCAGGAGCGTCATAGACGTATCAACAAAAGGCTCTGTATGTTCTGTGGCGGGCCTGGTCACACTGCCCGAGACTGTACCAAATCCACTTTGCATGCTGCCAAAGGCTGTGCTACTGTGCTCACTCCGGAAACTGATCCGGAAGCCTCGGACGAGGCAAAAAATTAGTCTGCAACCCTCCTGACTCCATGTGGGATGAGGGTCGCATTGGCCCAATCCGTACAATGGAGCTATGACTCAACACTGTAACTCTTCCTGATCTGAACTCTCTATGTCCATACGTCTCACTTCTGTCCTTCTCCAATATATCTGACTTTCCGGCCCTCATAGACTGTGGTTCCTCCCACTGCTTCATAGACACTGATTTCATCCGAAAACATAAAATTCCTACCTATCAAATTCCTCTGCTTCCGCTCCATTTGTTTGATGGTACATGCAATAACAATCTTGTTGAAGCCATAAAGTTCTCAGATATAGCTGGCTCACCTGACACAATCCGTTGATTGACTGGGTATTGGGCAGCATTGAGTTCCGAACTATTGAACAGGGAATGCCATTGACCCCATCTGCATCATCGCTGCCTCCGGACACACCATCCGTGGCAGGAAAGTCCAATCTGACACCTCCGTTACCTCCAGATATTCTATCCAAGGAAGAATCCTCCCCTCTAAAATCTCCGTTGCCTCAGAGCATCCCATCTGTGGTAGAGACTCCTCCTCTGACCAAATCCGAACTCTCCATTGACACTTCGGTCCCTAACATATCTCTGATAAATGCAGTGGCCTTTTGCCGTGCCTGCAAGTTAGAAGGATCCACTCAGTTCAGCATCTATCTCTGTCCCTCCGGGGTTAATCTCCGATCCGCATCCATATCATCCGAACCTCCAGACCTCTCCAGAGTCCCTTCTGAATACCACGAGTTTGCGGATGTCTTTGATAAAGGCAAAGCCAGACAGTTACCTCCTCACTGACCCTATGACTTCAAAATTGGAATAGAGGAAGGAGCTAGTCCGCCTCTCGGAACCATATATTCTCTCTCTCCAGTCGAGCTTGAGGCCCTCTGGAAGTTCCTCGATGAAAACATCTCGTCCAGACTCCTCCGATCCTCATCCTCTCCTCACAGAGCCCCTGTCCTGTTTGTGAAAAAGAAGGATGGTTCCCTTCGCCTTTGTGTGGATTTCCGAGGCCTCAACCAGATTACCAAGAAGGACCGTTATCCATTACCTCTCATTGCCGACCTCCTAGACTCTCCGAGCTGCGCTAAAGTTTATACCAAAATTGATCTCCGTTCCGCTTACCATCTCGTCCAGATAGTGGAAGGGGATGAGTGGAAGACTTCCTTCCAAATGCACTATGGTTCCTATGAATGGCTGGTAATGCCAGAAGGCCTTACAAACGCTCCAGCAGCTTTTCAATGCTTTGTTAATAGCGTGTTTGCCGATATGCTGGATATATGCATTATCATATATCTGGATGACATCCTTATCTATTCCAAAGACCTCGCGAGTCATAGGAAACACGTCCGAGAAGTACTACGTCGCCTCCATAAAAATCAACTCTATGCCAAACCCGAGAAATGCGAATTCCACTCATCCTCCGTCGAGTATCTTGGTTACCTGCTATCTACGGACGGCTTGACAATGTCGTCAGAGAAGATCCAGTCTATTGTCGACTGGCCAGAACCTCGGAAGATCAAGGACATTCAATCCTTCCTCAGATTCACTAATTTCTATCGTTGATTTATCTTCAACTACTCGGATATTGTAGTTCCCCTCACTCGGCTTACACGCAAAGGAGTTCCTTGGGACTTTTCTGAAGACTGTCATAAATCCTTCAGAGCACTCAAAAAAGCCTTCACTTCTGCTCTGGTACTTACCCACTGGATTCCGGACGTTCCTATAGTTGTGGAAACCGATGCCTCTGATTATGCCATAGCTGGAATACTGTCCATTGTATGCCCGGACTCAGAGCTTTGTCCGGTTGCCTATTATTCCTGTACTCTGTCCGCTCCGGAACTCAATTATGACACCCATGACAAGGAACTCCTAGCCATCCATGAAGCTTTTCGGACCTGGTGACATTACCTAGAAGGCTCATCCGAGCCTATAGATGTTGTTACGGACCACAAAAACCTCGAGTACTTCTCCACTACCAAACTCCTCTCCTGCCGTCAGGCTCGCTGGTCCGAATTCCTCCATCAGTTCAATCTCATCATCCGTTTCCGTCCTGGGAAACTTGGAGCCAAACCGGATTCCCTTACTAGACATTGGGACATCTACCCCAAAGAGGGGGATAAGGACTACACTCAAGTCAATCCTCATAATTTCCGCCCAGTATTCACCTCCGAACAGTTAGCTTCGTCCCTATGAGCCACAACCCTAGCACCTCCAATTTTTAGAGCAGCTGTTCTCATGGATACGGAAAACCTTTGGAAAGATATCCTGACTGAACTTTCACATGATCCTATTGCACGAACACATCTTCCGTTACCTTCGGATCCGAGATGGACAGTGGAC
Source organism: Suillus spraguei (assembly GCA_016800925.1). Classification (NCBI taxonomy): domain Eukaryota; kingdom Fungi; phylum Basidiomycota; class Agaricomycetes; order Boletales; family Suillaceae; genus Suillus; species Suillus spraguei. The sequence goes on along the minus strand of JABCPU010000308.1, from coordinate 54,932 downwards.
GATAGTGGATTCCTTCGCTGTGACAACCGTATCTACATTCCGGAAGCCAATGACTTATGACTATGTGTCCTCCATAACTGCCATGATCACCCCCTATCTGGACACTTTGGACAGAATCGTACCCTCGAGCTCGTCTGACGTGACTACACCTGGCCTGGGATTCGAGCCTATGTCAAAAAATATGTCAGATCCTGCACGTCCTGCACCTGAGCCAAAGTTCCAAGACATAAACCCTATGGATTACTCAAGCAACTCCCTGTCCCAGAGAAACCTTGGAATTCCATCCCTATGGATTTCATTGAGCAACTTCCGGACTCATCCAGCTATACCGCCATCCTTGTCATCATAGATCGTCTATCCAAGCAAGCCATATTCATCCCGACCCACAACACCATTACTTCTCTGGATCTCGCCCGCCTATTTCTCCTCCATGTATTCTCCAAGCATGGTGTTCTGTCCCATGTAACCTTGGATCAAGGAACAGAGTTCGTATCCCACTTCTTCCGTTCCTTAGGAAAGGCATTAGACATGGTTCTACACTTCACATCTGGATATCATCCGGAAGGAGATGGACAAACAGAACGTGCCAACCAAATGCTGGAACAATACCTCCAGATCTACTGCAACTATCAACAGGACAACTGGTCCAAGCTACTGCCCCTCGCAGAGTTTGCATACAATAATGCTCCGAGTGCCACTACCGGAGTTTCACCTTTCTTCACCAATAAGGGTTATCATCCAAACATTTCCATTCATCCAGAATGCGACCTATCCTCCATCCATGCCCAGGAATATGCCATAGACCTTAATGAACTTCACCAGTTTCTTCAAGTAGAGATGTCCGAAGCCCAGAAATGCAATCAAGGACCTGCGGATGCTAAAAGACAACCCACTCCGGATTTCCAGATTGGAGAACAAGTCTTCGTCAAAGCCAAGTACTTCCGTTCCACTCATCCGTTGAAGAAACTTTCAGAAAAGAATTTAGGTCCATTTGAAATTATATCCCATCTGGGCAGTCATTCCTTTGCCATCCGGCTTCTGGATTCCATGCGTTCCATACATCCTGTATTCCATGTTTCGCAGTTAGAGCCAGCAGTTTTTTTTTTTTTTTTTTTGATCCTTGTTTATTGTCCGTTGGGGCTATGCCCTATGATGGACACTACCTACTGTACATCTAATCTATTCGTATATGCTTTGGTCCGTTTTTTGGTTGTCTATGCTATACAGTGGTCCTGGCTTGCGCACGGACGTTAGGGCCTTCTTCAGGCTCTTGATATGATTTGTGCGACTTGTTGTCGCGTTTCCTCTATTCCTTCTCCTTTTCCGCTGGGGGGGTTACTGTTACGAACTGGGGTGGCGTCACCAGCGACAGTGAAAAGACACAGGCGGTCTGCTGGGAATTCTTACAATGTTCAAAAGAGAACAAGGTGAAAGTACAAGGAATGTGTTCCGAGTACGATCAAGGGTTCAGCCTCAAAGACAAGTCTAAGAGGTATCCGCGAGAATAGAGACTAAGGCTAAGGAGTGCTTAGACTTAGAGACGATTCAAGACAACTTAGGTTGGAGACCTAAGCGAAGGAGATTCCAGGTAAAACCCAGTAAGATTAAAGTAGTGAATCTACTACAAGTACACTGTGCTTAAATAGGCCAATATGTGCGCACAGACCAAGAGAGGCGTGAGAACGTAAGTGCGTATCCAAAGGAGGAAGGCAACTATAGTACAGATGCGTTGAGCATATGAGTCAGAGTCATGTTACGTAATATACAAAGTAAATGAAGTAGAAAATGAATAGGGGCACGTACGATTGTAACATTACCCCCTCTTTACATGTAAAGTCACCGACTTTTACTCATCTTGGTTCGCATAGTAAACGGGATCGTCGCTCCATTCGTAGTCTTCATCGGCAAAGGATCCACTCATCATGTACTTAGCTTCCTCCAAACCAGCGCGTCGTTTGGAATCCCTTCTCTTCTCTGCCTGAATACGTTCATCGTCAAGTTGCTTTTCCCAAGCATGAAGCGCGGCATAAAATCCCTCATCCTTCCAAGTTAATTCGAAGGGAGGAGGCCCAACTCGGTTGGGGCAGTAGAGAGATAAATGAGTAGGCGACCAATATCTGCAAACCTTGCACTGATATTCCGCACAGTTCTTTTGACGATGTCCTAATAATCCACAGACGCGGCATTTCATGTTCTCGTCAGGGTTGGAAGAAACTTTGCGTAAGGGAGACGGGGAAATGATGGGCATAGGACTAGTGGATCTAGCGCGCTTCTTTCCCTTCTTCTTCGTCATACGTTTTAAGGCAAGGGTGTTCTGCCGCTTCAACTGCGCTTGTTGGGCGGTGGATAAAGTGTATGCCGACATAGGGAGATCCGGAGTAACTCCTCGTTCGGCAGCCGCAAGGAGTTCGGTGGATGAAGAGGAGGAGGTAACGCCGAAGTCCTTTACTAAGACCGGTGAAACGGGATCCATAGGACCGAATGACGATGGGATAGACATAGGAGGATGTATATGAAGGTCGCGGAGTCGGGGCCTAGTGTTACCAGTTCAGTGGTAGAGATTCCGATGAGTTTTGCGGCTTCGACCTGTTCTTCTGTGCATGGTTCATACAGCCATGCGGGATGGTCATGAGAGACGGTAGTGGGAGGTGGTGAGGTTTGTCGTTGAATCGGGGATGGGGTTCTTGGGGAGGCAAGGTTACTTTGCGTTTGCTGTAGATCGGTAATAGTTTCTTCCACTAAGTTTCTGGCTGCTCTTGTTTCAGCGACTGACTGTTGAATGGTTTCGACGACTTGGTTTGTAAGTTGTCCGATCTCTTGGACAGCAGTGTATAAGCCAGTAAAGGCGTCAAGACTAGTATAAGCGCGTGAAGAAGAGGGTGCTGGGATAGGAAGTGGCGTATCTTCCTGCGGAGAGGGAGGTCGAGCAACACCTGCTCGACGCTCGGCAATGATGTGAATAGCTTCTTCAACATCATTCTTAAAGGAATCGGGAAGAAGCAACATAGCGTAAGCACAAATGCGTTTTTGAAGATGAAGGAAGCGGTGACGGAGAGTAATTTCCGTTGTTTCTTTGGCAGTGGCTTCAATGAGGGCTGCGATACGAATGATGTTGACGATGAGGAGGGCAGGGAAGGCGCCTCTTTCCGTAAGGATTCTTTCAATTTCGAGGGCATGTCCCTCGCAGAGAATGGCGGCTTCGATGTAAGAGGAGTTATCGATTTCAGTGGTAAGGGTTCCGTATCGTTCAGTTTCAGAGTCGGAGTCATTGGCGGCAGTGACGACGGGTGTAATGTAAGCAGTGGGGAAAGACATTTCGATGTTTGGTTGGTAGTTGATCAAGTGCTGATGCGGTTGATTGACTGGAAGATAATCAGAGGGCGTGTTGCTTCTTATAAGCATTCAAGATTCGAGCGGAGTTCTTCAAGTTCTTTTCTGGGAGCCATTCGTTATCTCCCGATGGATATCCTTTCCAGGAAACGAGATAACGTCGGCGATTGCCGGTTCCTTTGTGGGAAAGAATTGCTTCGATTTCATATTCTTCTTCTTCTTCGATGATATCAGGTGGGGGTTCGGGGAAGTTCGGTCCGTGTACGTCTGTTTCGCTATAGGATGATAAGACAGAAGCATGGAACGTAGGGTGAATTTTCCATTGCGGAGGAAGCTTGAGTGTGAACGTGATGGGTGATAAGACATCGATGATCGGGAAAGGTCCGTATCGTTTCGGTGCCAGTTTCCTTGATGGGAGTTTAAGTCTAAGATTAGCGGCGGATAGCCAAACCTTATCTCCGATCTTCCATGGGATGTACTTATCTCCTCGGGATCGTTCGGCCATTGTCTGCATAGCAATGTTGTGACAGGCGATTGCTTCTTCTCTTATCTTCTGCAGAGATCGTACTCGATCTTCTGCTGCGGGGACTGATGAATCAGGGATGATATGAGGGATAGCTCGTGGTTCATATCCCATCATCAAATAAAATGGTGATGCATTCCTTGCATCGTGTTTTCGGTGGTTGTGGACGAATTCAGCGATTGGTAGATGTTCTACCCAATCTTCGGGGTTGTTACGGCAATAGATACGGAGGTATGTTTCAAGTTCCTGATTAAGCCTTTCTGTTTGACCATCAGTCTGTGGGTGATAAGCCGTGGATGGAGCGATGACGTAGTCGAGAAGTCGGGCAAGTTCCTTTGAGAAGCGAGATAGGAATTGCGGTCCTCGATCCGAGATGACTTTGTCATGGAGTCCAAATCGTCGGTAAACATGTTTTAAAAATAGCTTAGCCACACCTTCTGAAGTGATGGTTTTCAAACAAGGGATAATAATTACCCCCTTCGTAAGGCCATGGTCTACCACGACCATGATACTGTCAAAGCCTCCAGAGATGGGGAGATCGGTGATAAGATCAACGGAGACCTGGGAGAACGGGCGAACAGCCGAAGAAGGAATAGGCGCGAGCGGAGGTCGAACGGGATGAGTATCCGCTTTCATTTGCTGACAAAGGGCGCAACCCGCAACGTATTTCCGAATATAAGAGCCCATTGCAGGCCACCAAGCTTCCCGTTTGACGAGTTCTTCAGTTTTGAATCTACCGGGGTGTCCCGCGGTAGGATGATCATGATACCTTTTCAGGATATCGGAGCGAAGCGCCGGGGAATATAAGCGCGATCCTTAAAATAGAGGACGTTCTCCTCTATCTTCCAATCAGAGAGTGCCGATTTCATAGGAGGCAGGCACACTCCATCAAGGGCATCAGATGCCGTTTTGAAGACAGGGTCGTCGAGGGGGTCAGAGGATGATAGCACATCCTTCAAGTCGGTGTCAATAAGACGAACGAATAGAGCATCAGGGAGGAGGGTCTGGTCCTCGTTATCGTCTTTGCCGGAATCATAGTCGGGTCGGCGGGAAAGTGCATCAGGTACTGCTAATTTAGTACCTGCAACGTGATGCAGTTCGATGTCATAGATAGACAGAATCAATTGCCAACGTGCTTGGCGGCGGGTAAGCTTCTGTGCACTTCTAAAGTACAGAAGGTTCTTGTGGTCGGTGAATACCAAGACGGGGTGTGAGTTTCCTTCGAGATAATGACGCCATTCGTTCAGTGCCCGGATCACGGCAAGGAGTTCCCTATCAAAGATCTGGTAATTGCGTTCTGCAGGGTTCAAGGACTGTGAAAGATATGCACATGGGTGATAAACACCATTTTCATCAGTCTGTAAAGAACTCCGCCAGTTGCTACAAGCGAAGCATCGGTAGCAATAGCAAATTGCCGGGAGGGATCAGGATTACGGAGTACCGGTTGGGAAGTGAAGCGTCGTTTCAGTTCTTCGAAGGTGTCCATACATTCGGTTGACCATTCAAAGGCCTTATCCTTCTTTGTCAAGTCGATAAGGGGTCTGGCGATGTCAGAATAATGGGAGATGAACGTGCGGTAGAAGTTGCAGAAACCGAGGAATGACCGAACATCTTTTACAGATTTCGGGATTGGCCATTCAGAGATTCCTTTGGTCTTGGCGGTATCCATAGCAACTTGTCCGGGGCGAATTATCATTCCGAGGTATTCCACTTCTTCTGCATCGAAGGTACATTTCTCCGGTTTCAGAACAAGTGTTCCTTTCGTATTTTTATCAAACTCGTCTGGTTCGCTCACGGTGTTCTGCCATTGTCGTAGAGAAAATCAAGATATCGTCCATATAGATAACCATCCATCCTTCATTGATTTCTTGTTGAAAGGTGCGATTCATGTATGCTTGAAAAGTTGCTGGGGAATTCAAAGGCCGAAGAACATGACGTTCGGTTCGAAAGGCCGAATTCCGTGGTAAAAGCAGCTTTCCACCTATCATCAGGATGGATGCGAATGTTGTTATAGCCGGACCGGATATCCATTTTCGTAAAGAACTGTGCGTTGTGAAGACGTGCAACAAGGGAAATAGGGAGTGGGAGCGGATATGCGTTCTTGACTGTCCAATCATTGATGTAGCGATAATCTTGACAGGGGCGCAGTTCACCGCTCTTCTTTCCCACGAAGAAGAAGCCACTGGCTTGAGGTGACTTCGATTCCGAGATAAAGCCTTTCGCAACGTTTTCATCGATAAACGTTTTGACAGCAACGCGTTCTTTTTCCGATAGCGGGTAAACCTTAGACGTACGAGGAATAAAACCGGGTTTGGTGTCGATCCGATGATCGATACCAGGGCGTTCAGGGGGTAGTTTGTTCAGTCCGTCTTTAGCAAAGACGTCTGCGAAGTCATGCAAATATCCGGGACCAATTCTTCGAAGGATTTCTTTTTCTTTTCCTTCTCGTCCGTAGCGAATTCCTGAGCTTTGTTACTGTATTTCGGAGGAGGGAGTGGAATTGAGAATAGGGAGAGGATTGTTCAGGTGAGAAGTTCCGTCACGTGTCAAGGGTGTATCCATGGATACTTCTTCTATGATCCTCATGCTAACCCGTCGGTATCATATTCCACAAGAAATTCTCCTTCTCCTAGTTCATAAGAGGAAATTTCGCGCACTTCTGGAGCATGCCAGACGTCATGCATGGTGTCAAATTGGTCATCATCCTCGGTTGGGATCAACGAGGGCACGGGTTCTTCCTTATCAGGGATTTCTTCAATCGAAGCTGAAAGAGTTTTCGGGGGAACGAAGAATTGGACATTTTGGTACATTGGTGTCTCGTCCTGGGAGTTCTTCCTCTGTTTTCCTCTTTCCGTGTTTCTGTTCTTCTATTGGCCGTTGCTCAATAGGTTCTTGTCCGACCCGATGCTCGGGTTCAGATTCATTCTTGCGCTTCTCTGCGCGGGGAATCGGTGATACTGCTCGCGGCAGTTGTACACGTGGAGTGGGTTCTGCAGTACATGGAGTACGTACTTCTGGTTCTGGGTTTCTGGAGCATCAGCGGGAGAAGCGATGAATGGTTTCGGGAGTCGGGAATGTTGCCATTTGGTATGATGTTTGAATAGTCGGGGCAACCCGTTCTTCTCTCGGTCTTTATCCAGATCGATTTCGATCTCGTCTGATTTGTCTGTCCGTGAAAGGACAAGCGTTTCAGCAGCCCAATCTATAATTGGGTTCATTGCTCGTAACCAGGGAATTCCAAGGAGAATTTGATCTCTCCTTCCGAGTTTGGTGATATTGAATTTTCCATACATGGTTCGATCGTCAATCTTGACCACAAGGAGGCAGTAATGCGTGATCGGCCCTCCTTTTATGAGAGTTCCATCTGCCGTTGTAACTCGAAATGGTTCCTTGAGTTTTCGTCGTGTGATTTGATGGAGTGTCACAAACTCTTCTGAGATGAATGTTCCTGCTGCTCCGGAATCGATAACAGCAGTAGTGTCGACGGATTTCAAACGAGTACGCGAGTGGAGGGTGATTGGGACACGAAGTTCTTTTCTTTCACCTACAGCGCGTACAAGTCTTAGTATTACATTGGGAGAAACATACGTCGAGTCTTTGTTTCTCCACATTAAAAATCCTCCACAACCGTCGTACAGTCTCTTCATCTTCTTCTTCCCCTTTGACTTCGGTTTGTCGGAGCGGGGTCTTCTTCTTTCTATCAGGACAATTATGGATGCGGTGTCCTGTCTTTCTGCATCCGAAGCATTGCCCTTTCTTCATGCATTCGGACCTTTCCATGTCGGAGATTCGATCTACGACCATTGCGTTGGAATCACGGTTCGGAATATACCGTGCATTCCCATAGTTCTTCTTCTTCTGTTGTGGAACATGACGTGTCCTCATGGCGTTAAGCCGATGATGGGCGTTGTCAATAGCAACGCATTGCAACACAACATCTCTGAATATCTCGGAGACATCTCCCGTATTGAAAAGCTTCGTGAGGATACCCCAATTAAGACCGTCTTGGAAGAACTGGATCTTCGTTGCGTTATCGGTGATATGAGCCTTGGCTGCAAGTGCCTCAAAGTCGGCGACGTAGGTGTGAAGATCTCCCGTTCCTTGTTTGAGATCTCTAAGACGTGTAAGTGCGGTCATCCTGGTATCCACTGGTTCGAATGCTTCTTTGAAGCTCTTCATAAAATCCACCATCGTCCCATAACCAACTTTTTGTCCCGAAGTGTCGGTAGATTGGGCGTGTTCAAGGAATTGTTCCTTCCAAGACTTGGCATTCTTCTCGGTCATGAAGGATGTTATGTAGATGATCTTCTGTTTGTCGGTGGTGTAAAGCTTTTCATTGATGTCAAAGTGCAGATTGCACGACTGGATAAACTCACGAGAGTTATCACGATCTCCATCAAAACCAATCGGTTGACCGATCTTGTATTCGAATTCTTTGGTCGACATGGTTGATGATTCTTCTGATGAGTTATACTTTCTCGGTGCCTACACGCGCTGTCTTGCTGTCCGTCAGGGCTTTCTTCTGTCAGAGGGCTTCTCTTGACAATCTGCTCAGCGTACGCGTATGCTAGTCTGCTGATCTAAGCGATCAGGGTTCAGGGTCGAAGACTGGATAGTCGACGATCAAAAACGACTTTAATCTTTTGTTACGAACTGGGGTGGCGTCACCAGCGACAGTGAAAAGACACAGGCGGTCTGCTGGGAATTCTTACAATGTTCAAAAGAGAACAAGGTGAAAGTACAAGGAATGTGTTCCGAGTACGATCAAGGGTTCAGCCTCAAAGACAAGTCTAAGAGGTATCCGCGAGAATAGAGACTAAGGCTAAGGAGTGCTTAGACTTAGAGACGATTCAAGACAACTTAGGTTGGAGACCTAAGCGAAGGAGATTCCAGGTAAAACCCAGTAAGATTAAAGTAGTGAATCTACTACAAGTACACTGTGCTTAAATAGGCCAATATGTGCGCACAGACCAAGAGAGGCGTGAGAACGTAAGTGCGTATCCAAAGGAGGAAGGCAACTATAGTACAGATGCGTTGAGCATATGAGTCAGAGTCATGTTACGTAATATACAAAGTAAATGAAGTAGAAAATGAATAGGGGCACGTACGATTGTAACAGTTACATCTCCGAAGAGCCAGCAGTTCTGAACACCATCCCTAATCACATTCAGCCTCCTCCACCTCCAGTCGAAGTTGACGGAGAACCGGAGTATGAGATATCCGAAATCCTGGACTCCAAACTGGACCGTCGTAGACACCAGTGCCAACTCCTATATCTCGTCTGTTGGTCCGGATACGAAGGAATGGATGAAGAAACATCCTGGTTGCTTGCCACGGAACTCGGAAATGCATCGGATCTCATAGCAGATTTCCACTCAGCATATCCAGACAAACCTGGTCCCATTGCTTGAAAAGTACATAACGAAATACAAGTACAGTGAGGGCAGTAACGGAAATCCAGATCCGGACTAAGCACCAGTCTCCATTTCACCTCTGGCACCTCCAGTCTCTTCCCCAGTCCCATCCGCCATCTCTCCTCCAGTCTCATTCACCACCTCTTCCCCAATCTCCTCACCAGCACCATCCTTGTTGGATCCGGCAGAAACGGAAAGCCTAAATCCGGTCTGGATTTCCTCAATGAGCAGGGCCTGGAACTCCCTCTGTTGCTGGAGGAAGGCCTCCATGGTAGAGCTCATCCGCTCCATGGCAATCCGACTCCCTTCCGCCGCCGCAATACCATCCTGAAGGAGTCCATTGGTCCATGCCAGTTCCGCAATGATCCCATTAGCAGCGGCCACCCAAGCCTGGTCATCATACTTGACGACATCCTCATCCGTACCTTCAATAGTCACTGGATTGGAGAAGACATTCGCATCCGCCACATCCAGAGTAGGGCTCTTCTGACGGCGCTTGCCTTTGCCCTTCGGAGATGAACAAATCCGGGCCTTCCAGGACAAGTGGCCTTGTCCTTCTGGCAGACGTCACAAGACTTAATCTACAAAACATCGAAATCAGCAGATCTGAAGATTTTCGGATGACTCACCAAGGAATTCTTCTCAGCATCACCCCACTGACACATCCGGTCCTTAGTGTTACAGTTGTATGTGCCCCTATTCATTTTCTCTTTGTTTCCTTACTTGTATATCATGTCATATGACTCTGACTCATATGCTCAACGCATCTGTACTATAGTTGCCTTCCTTATTTGGATATGCACTTACTTTCCCACGCCTCTCTTGGTCCGTGCGCACATATTGGTCTATTTAAGCACGTTGTACTTGTAGTAGATTCTTTACTTTAATCTTACTGGGTTTTACCTGGAACTTCCTTCGCTTAGGTCTCCAACCTAAGTCGTCCTTGAATCGTCTCTAAGTCTAAGCACTCCTTAGCCTTAGTCTCTATTCTCGTAAGAACCTCTCGGACTTATCCTTGAGGCCAGACCCTTGATCGTACTCGGAACGCGTTCCTTGTACTTTCACCTTGTCCTCTTTTGGGCATTGTAAGAAGCTCCCAGCAGACCGTCTGTGTCTTTTCACTGTTGCTGGTGACGCCACCCCAGTTCGTAACACTTAGTGACACAATGGGAGCAGTACCCATCCTTTGCCCCAGATGCAGGAGCAGCATTGGCCTTGCCAATCCATTAGGATCCGGATCTAGAAGAGTCCACATCACTCACCTGAGCCTCAATCAGAGCCCTCCATCTCTTTTCCTCCATTTCCCTCTGGATCTCCACTAACTCAATCTGCTTCAACTCCTCCTGCCTTTTCTGCTCCTCCGCCTCTTTCCACTTCTGCTCTGCCTTGGCTTTTGCTGCAGCCTTAGCAGCAGCCAGTTGCTGTTCCAGATCCGCCACAATGTCAGCAGCAGACTTAGGGGCATCGGATTTCTTTCCAGACATGTTTTAAAGCAAGTTTTGTTAACAGGGGTATGAAGTGGGGGTAGGAATCACTTCGGACGTCTGATGTCCGTATATCTGTCGGATTACAGACTCAGCACTACAACCATCAAACTTCCCCATTGTCCCACATTAATCTTGTCCGATCTGGATCGACGCTTCCTGTGCCTCAGGGGTTCGGCCCTAAAGGGGGGATACTGTCATATCCGTCCGGTCCACAGATCTTGTCTGGATCACCCATCTGAATGTGCCCACTTCTCGCACCTTAACTCCCTTGTGTATATCTGCGTCTATCTCCTTTCGTCATTCCTCCTGTTTCTGGTATTCCGGCTGTGTATATTTCCGTCCTGTGTCACTGATCCGTTACCTGTGTTAAGTTCTGATTCATGCTTACTGATCTGCTGTGCATTAACTAATAGACTTCCGTTACACTTCGTACATAGCCCTCGGTCCCGTACTTGTTGATTATCCGTATTAGATACTTACAGTATATAAACCACTTTTAGATCTCCGTAGAACCTTAGTTCAAATATCATCTTAGATTCTGCTCATTCTGCTTTCTCCGGACTTGAGTCACTTTCTGCTCTAAGCCATCTTCCGAGACTTGGGATTGATTCCTATAGTCTATATCTCCGACTCTATCTTCGGATAGTCTATCTCTGTTAGTTTCTAGTTAGGAACTCATTCCGAAGCTAGTCTTAATCTTTGTTCTATTCCTACGTTCCGGATAACCTTTGGACATATCATATCCGATACCTTTGGACGTCTGGATCCGTCACGCAACTCCTTCCAGATCTTCGGACATATACCTACTCTCTGAAATAAGGGGCATTACTCGGGAAAGGGGCACAGTGCACGAACTGAGGCCAAAGCCCTTCGGATCTTTCACCCTTTGAGTACGGTCTTGACACTGGCACTGAATGAACAATGTGACATAGCTGTACTAGGACTTCACAAATGCTTATTTGCAGTTCTATATCTCAGTGTAATAGTGACTGTGATGGAGCAGACTTGATCATGCTTACCATTGACTAGAGGCAGAAGGACTTGGAATTTTGCTACAAGTGCTGCAAGATATGCCTCAAGCACTGATTCTGCAGCTTGCTGACATTCAGTCTGAAAGGACATGGTGCTTTTTACTGATACAGCTAGTGTTGCCGCAGCTCTGGCTTGTGGCTGGCTTTAGCCGAGAGCAGAGCTATAATAAGGTTAGCTGTGTACCAAATTAAGCTTATGTAATATGTGGCTCAGTCCGGTCATTTGAGCTGTTTCATAGGCCTTCAGGCCAGCTCCAGCCACATTTAAAATTAGAATATGTAGATATATGATATATTTGTATTGATTTATAAATAGTAAATACATTAAGTGACAATAATAGCAAGGCCCAGGGTCTAGGTTCCAAATTAGGCAGCGCTAATGTCTGTCTACAACACACACTAGAGTCTAAACTTGTATCCAATATTGACAATCGACATTTGATATGGGCCCCCAAGTCAGTGTAAGTCAATGCTTTGATCCAATGTTTGGAAAACTTACCCAATTTAGAGTAGAGATCCTTCCTTGTTGTTTTGCCTTCGTCTCCAGGCTGAATACATTGCCGTCTCCCTTCATCACTGTGTGAAACAACATTTCAATAAGCCTCAATCAAAACGATAAATATGTCACTTACTGAGCGCTGGTCAGCTGAGTACTATCAGATCTGTTCTCGTCTCCTTTAGGTTCATCCATGATGCGTGTTGTATTGCCCCAGTGAAACATTCCTTGAGATTGTTGAGATCAGCAAGAGTGATAGCCAGCAAAGGAACATGATGGATGTGGGTCTCCTGATGTGGGATAATGATGGATGTGAAGTCAGCATACTCATGAGCGTGATGAGTGCGAATGAAAAAGAAAAGGTACTAACTCCAGAAGCAATTGCAGTAACCCTGTAAGGGAAGAGATAGAGTCAACCTGATGTTGGCGAAGATGCTGGGCTTTCGAGGTGAACTCATGTTAAGATGTGCAAGAACTTGAGGGAGTAGGCTGAGAGAATGTGGGCATAGGCATGAGGAAGGGTGTCATTGCCAGGTGGACCATTAGTGGTGTATGTGGGCTGGTAGTTTAGGATGGGAAGACCAACTTCTTCGATCAGCCGACAATAAGCCTGGGTAGCGATAACCTTGAGCTCAATTAAAACCCACTTAGTGGCTTCGATATAAGTTGGCTTGTCAATAGGGTCAATGAATGGGCTAATTAGGATCTTGTGCACAACCGTGACACTGTTCACTTGATCACCCAACACATCAGTGAGAACATGGTCCCCGGGAGACGAGAATAACGCCTGGACAATTTGACAAGATGCTTTGAAAGGATCTTCTGGTTGACAATCCTAAGAACAGTTAAAGATGCCAACTTGTGCATGCACAGATGCAATAGATGAGGTGTGAAACGAGGCGCGAGAAGGTTGTACCATGAAGGGAAAGAAGACGTGTCAAGCAACCATGTCGGCAGCAGCACGCTGTAAAGAGACAATCTAACCTGGGCTGTAGATAAACCATGGCCTAAGCTAGTATGCGAGTCTTGCGCTCTACCTAGTCTGCTACTCTTGTGAGGCAAGAACGTTTGACCCTAAAGGGAATGCTAAGTTAATATAGTTTGATAATGCCCAACCTGTGGTGCGAGAATGCCATTGGAGGTAGCGAGATGCTAGCAGTGACCTCTGGTCTGTGGGAAACTAGTGGTAAGCGTGGGAATGCGGTAGGCAAGCAGTAGTGTGAGCGGTAAAACTGCGGTAAGGCGTGGGAAACTGGCGGTAAAACAAGCAGTGAAGCATAACGATGAAGTGCAGGAAAGCGTAGCGCAAGCGGTGAAGCATGGACAGCAGTAACGAGCGGTGGTGCATGCAGTAGTAAAGCAATTCTTAAGAGACAGTAACTTCAGTGAAAGACTTTATTCCGTTAGAGACAGTGGTAGTGACTATTCCTAAGTACCATGTGTACCATAGGGGGAAAGTAAAAGTACCAGTATGTGTGAAGAGTCCTTTTTAACATGTACCATGAACGGCCAGAATACATAGTGTTACGAACTGGGGTGGCGTCACCAGCGACAGTGATAAGACACAGACGGTCTGCTGGGAAGTTCGACTACATTCAAAAGAGAACGAGGACTACTACAAGGAAGTGTTCCGAGTAGGATCAAAGGTTCAGTCAAAGAGTCGCGACTCTAAGACGATCCGTAGAATAGAGACTAAGACTAAGGAGTGCTTAGACTTAGAGACGATTCAGACGACTTAGGTTGGAGACCTAAGCGAAGGATATTCCAGGTAAAACCCAGTAAGATTAAAGTAAGGTATACAAGCATAATACAATGTGCTTAAATAAGCCAATATGTGCGCACAGACCAAGAGAGATGTGAGAACGTAAGTGCATATCCAAAGAAGGAAGGCAACTATAGTACAGATGCGTTGAGCATATGAGTCAGAGTCATGTTACGTAATATACAAGGTAAAGATGAGACAGAAAATGAATAGGGGCATGTATGATTGTAACACATAGCGAGAACGGTAGCAAGATAGAGATATTTAGCTAAGAGGCACACAGTGAGTAGTGGCCACATGAGACATAAGGTAAACTCTGCCATGGATTTAGTAACAGCGGAAACAAATATACTATGCACCGGGGGACATTGGTAGTGAGATTCAGTAAGGGGCAAGGATCCATGGAGCAAAAACAGTACTGGCGAAGCAAAAAGGCTAATGCTCGCTATAGGGGATTTCTTGGTAGCTGCTGTAGACAGTAATGAGATGCTTGTATAAAATGGCACTTTCATGGTCAGCATGACTTTGTTCGCTACAGCGCCATTAGGGTTTGTCGCCAGAGGAATAGAGTTCAAGATCATGGCAGTAGCAATACAACGTTGCTGGCTCAACATAATATGTGGGCTTTCAAGACATGCTCTCATGCTACATGCACCGAAGCAACCTTGAGCGATCTCCCACATGTGATTGACCATAGCATCGAAGATGAAATCATTGGTGGGAGCTCCGAAATGCAGACAACACCTAATCATCACTCAGTTATTGATGATACTGACAAAAATACATCATTGCACTTACTGAACCACACACTGCTCCCACTCCTCTGGCAGCTGCTTCTCCACAAACTCCAAAGTCTTCCAAGTCTAAACCGCCAAAGGCGAAGGGCCAGCATGTTCCCAAGCAGCCTACTGCATCTCTTTCTGAACCCCCAGCGAGCATAAGCCCTCAAGTTTTGTATGAAGAGCCCAACCTCCTCAGGAGTCTGGACACATCCGATCATGCAATTTGAGGCATCCCAGTGCCTGTTGTTAGGTCTCTCAGAGACAAGTGGAATTGTCATGTAGTACATCGTCAGGGGGTGGAAATCTGCAAATGCCAGTCAGAAAGTGAGCCTAAGATATGAACGAGAGCCTCACAATGATCATAGGGGGCACTCACAGGGTATCCAATGATGGGGATATAGTGGCAATAGGCACTCTCTGGTATGGGCAAGATAATGCCCAAACAGAACCTTCAAAATCCCCAACAACTTAGCTTCACCTGAGGAGAAGGGCGATCCTCGAGCTCAACATATATCAAGGATCTTACCCAGTAGTGGACTGAAGAATATCTGGATTGCCTAGACGAGGAGACTGTCAGATAACAACTGAAATTCAATATGCAAACACAATGCAAGAAGAATCATAAGGTGCGTGATTGTTACAATCGTACGTGCCCCTATTCATTTTCTTACCTCATTTACCGTGTATATTACATAACATGACTCTGACTCATATGCTCAACGCATCTGTACTATAGTTGCCTTCCTTCTTTGGATACACACATACATTCTCACACCTTCTTGGTCTGTGCGCACATATTGGCTTATTTAAGCACAGTGTACTTGTAGTAGATTCCTACTTTAATCTTACTGGGTTTTACCTGGAATCTCCTTCGCTTAGGTCTCCAACCTAAGTCGTCTTGAATCGTCTCTAAGTCTAAGCACTCCTTAGCCTTAGTCTCTATTCTCGCGGATACCTCTTAGACTTGTCTTTGAGGCTGAACCCTTGATCGTACTCGGAACGCGTTCCTTGTACTTTCACCTTGTTCTCTTTTGGACATTGTAAGAACTCCCAGCAGACCGTCTGTGTCTTTTCACTGTCGCTGGTGACGCCACCCCAGTTCGTAACAAAAGATTAAAGTCCTTTTGATCGTCGACTATCCAGTCTTCGACCCTGAACCCTGATCGCTTGATCAGCAGACTAGCGTACGCGTACGCTGAGCAGATTGTCAAGAGAAGCCCTCTGACAGAAGAAAGCCCTAACGGACAGCAAGACAGCGCGTGTAGGCACCGAGAAAGTATAACTCATCAGAAGAATCATCAACCATGTCGACCAAAGAATTCGAATACAAGATCGGTCAACCGATAGGTTTTGATGGAGATCGTGATAACTCTCGCGAGTTTATCCAGTCGTGCAATCTTGCACTTTGACATCAATGAAAAGCTTTACACCACCGACAAGCAGAAGATCATCTACATAACATCCTTCATGACCGAAAAGAATGCCAAATCATGGAAGGAACAATTCCTTGAACACGCCCAATCTACCGACACTTCGGGACAAAAAGTTGGTTATGGGACGATGGTGGATTTTATGAAGAGCTTCAAAGAAGCATTCGAACCAGTGGATACCAGAATGACTGCGCTTACACGCCTTAGAGACCTCAAGCAAGGAACTGGAGATCTTCATACCTATGTCGCCGACTTTGAGGCACTTGCAGCCAAGGCTCACATCACCGATAACGCGACGAAGATCCAGTTCTTCCAAGATGGTCTTAATTGGGGTATCCTTACAAAGCTTTTCAATACGGGAGATGTCTCCGAAATATTCAGAGATGTTGTGTTGCAATGCGTTGCTATTGACAACGCCCATCATCGGCTTAATGCCATGAGGACGCGTCATGTTCCACAACAGAAGAAGAAGAACTATGGAAATGCACGGTATATTCCGAACCGTGATTCCAACGCAATGGTCGTAGATCGAATCTCCGACATGGAAAGGTCCGAATGCATGAAGAAAGGACAATGCTTCGGATGCAGAAAAACAGGACACCGCATCCATAATTGTCCTGACAGAAAGAAGAAGACCCCGCTCCGACAAACCGAAGTCAAAGGGAAGAAGAAGATGAAGAAACCGTAGACGGTTGTGAGGATTTTTGATTGGAGAAACAAAGACTCGACGTATGTTTCTCCCAATGTAATACTAAGACTTGTACGCGCTGTAGGTGAAAGAAAAGAACTTCGTGTCCCAATCACCCTCCACTCGCGTACTCGTTTGAAATCCGTCGACACTACCGCTGTTATCGATTCAGGAGCAGCAGGAACATTCATCTCAGAAGAGTTTGTGAAACTCCATCAAATCACACGACGAAAACTCAAGGAACCATTTCGAGTTACAACGGCAGATGGAACTCTCATAAAAGGAGGACCAATCACGCATTACTGCCTCCTAGTGGTCAAGATTGACGATCGAACCATGTATGGAAAATTCAATATCACCAAACTAGGAAGGAGAGATCAAATCCTCCTTGGAATTCCTTGGTTACGAGCAATGAACCCAATTATAGATTGGGCTGCTGAAACGCTTGTCCTTTCACGGACAGAGAAATCAGACGAAATCGAAATCGATCTGGACGAAGATCGGAAGAAGAACGGGTTGCCTCAACTTTTCAATCATGTTAGGTGGCAACATTCCCGTCTTCCGAAACCTAGTATCGCATCTCCTATTGAGATCCCTGAAGACTCAGAACCAGAAGTACGAATGCCACGTACTACAGAACCAACTCCACGCGTACAACTGCCGCGAGCAGTGTCACCGATCCCTCGTGCGAGAAGCGTAAGAATGAATCTGAACCCGAGCATCGGGCCGGACAAGAACCTATTGAGCAACGGCCAATAGAAGAACAGAAGCAAGGAAAAAGGAAACCGGAAGAAGAACTCCCAGGGCGAAACACCAACGTACCGAAACTATCCAAGTTCTTCGTTCCCCCGAAAACTCTTTCAGCTTCAATTGAAGAAATCCCCGATAAAGAAGAACCCGTGCCCTCGTTGATCCCAACTGAGGATGATGACCAATTTGACACCATGCACGACGTCTGGCATGCACCAGAAGTGCGCGAAATTTCCTCTTATGAACTAGGAGAAGGAGAATTTCTTGTGGAATATGATACCGACGGGATTAGCATGAGGATCATAGAAGAAGTATCCATGGATACACCCTTGACACGGGATGGAACTTCTCACCTTGAACAATCCCTCCCTACTTCGATTCCACTTCCTCCTCCGAAATATAGTAACAAAGCTCAGGAATTCGCTACGGACGAGAAGGAAAAGAAAAAGAAATCCTTCGAAGAATTGGTCCCGGATTATTTGCACGACTTCGCAGACGTCTTTGCTAAAGACGGATTAAACAAACTACCCCCCGAACGCCCTGGTATCGATCATCGGATCGACACCAAACCCGGTTTTATTCCTCGTACGTCTAAGGTCTACCCGCTATCGGAAAAAGAACGCGCTGCTGTCAAAACGTTTATCGATGAAAACGTTGCGAAAGGCTTTATCTCAGAATCGAAGTCACCTCAAGCTAGTGGCTTCTTCTTTGTGGGAAAGAAGAGCGGAGAACTGCGTCCCTGTCAAGATTATCGCTACATCAATGATTGGACAGTCAAAACGCATACCCGCTCCCACTTCCTATTTCCCTTGTCGCACGCCTTCATAATGCACAGTTCTTTACGAAAATGGATATCCGGTCCGGTTATAACAACATTCGCATCCATCCTGATGACAGATGGAAAGCTGCTTTTACCACGGAATTTGGCCTCTTTGAACCGAACGTCATGTTCTTCGGCCTCTGCAATTCCCCAGCAACTTTTCAAGCATACATGAATCGCACCTTTCAACAAGAAATCAATGAAGGATGGATGGTTATCTATATGGACGATATCCTGATTTTCTCTACGACAATGGCAGAACACCGTGAACGGACCAGACGAGTTTTGATGAAAATACGAAAAGAACATCTGTTCTTGAAACCGGAGAAATGCACCTTCGATGCCGAAGAAGTGGAATACCTCGGAATGATAATTCGCCCCGGACAAGTTGCTATGGACACCGCCAAGACCAAGGGAATCTCCGAATGGCCAATCCCGAAATCTGTAAAAGATGTTCGGTCATTCCTCGGTTTTTGCAACTTCTACCGCACGTTCATTTCCCACTATTCTGACATCGCCAGACCCCTTATCGATTTGACAAAGAAAGATAAGGCCTTTGAATGGTCAACTGAATGTATGGACACCTTCGAAGAATTGAAACGACGCTTTACTTCCCAACCGGTACTCCGTAACCCTGATCCCTCCCGACAATTTGCCATTGCTACCGACGCTTCGCTTGTAGCAACTGGCGGAGTTCTCCTGCAGACTGATGAGAATGGTGTTTATCACCCTTGTGCATACCTCTCACAGTCTTTGAACCCCGCAGAACGCAATTACCAGATCTTTGATCGGGAACTCCTTGCCGTGATCCGGGCATTGAACGAATGGCGTCATTATCTCGAAGGAAACCCACACCCCGTCCTGGTATTCACCGACCATAAGAACCTTCTGTACTTTAGAAGTGCACAGAAGCTCACCCGTCGCCAAGCACGTTGGCAATTGATTTTGTCTATTTACGACATCGAACTGCATCACGTTGCAGGTACTAAATTAGCAGTACCTGATGCACTATCCCGCCGGCCTGATTATGACTCTGGCAAAGACGATAACGAGGACCAGACCCTCCTCCCTGACGCTCTATTCGTTCGTCTTATTGACACTGACTTGAAGGATGTGCTATCATCCTCTGACCCCCTCGACGACCCTGTCTTCAAGACAGCATCTGATGCCCTTGATGGCGTGTGCCTTCCCCCCATGAAATCGGCACTTTCTGATTGGAAGATTGAGGAGAACGTCCTCTATTTTAAGAATCGCGCCTATATTCCACCGGCGCATCGCTCCGATATCCTGAAAAGGTATCATGATCATCCTACCGCGGGACACCCCGGTAGATTCAAAACTGAAGAACTCGTAAACGGGAAGCTGGTGGCCTGCAATGGGCTCTTATATTCGGAAATACGTCGAGGGTTGCGCCCTTTGTCAGCAAATGAAAGCGGATACTCATCCGTTCGACCCCCGCTCACGCCTATTCCTTCATCGGCTGTTCGCCCGTTCTCCCAGGTCTCCGTTGATCTTATCACTGACCTCCCCGTCTCTGGAGGCTTTGACAGTATCATGGTCGTGGTAGACCATGGCCTTACGAAGGGGGTAATTATTATCCCTTGTTTGAAAACTATCACGTCAGAAGGTGTGGCCAAGCTATTTTTAAAACATGTTTACCGACGATTTGGACTCCATGACAAAGTTATCTCGGATCGAGGACCGCAATTCCTATCTCGCTTCTCAAAGGAACTTGCCCGACTTCTCGACTACGTCATCGCTCCATCCACAGCTTACCACCCCAGACTGATGGTCAAACGGAAAGGCTCAATCAAGAACTTGAAACATACCTTCGCATTTATTGCCGTAACAACCCTGAAGATTGGGTAGAACATCTACCAATCGCTGAATTCGTTCACAACCACCGAAAACACGATGCACGTAACGCATCACCCTTCTATTTGATGATGGGATACGAACCACGTGCCATTCCCCACCTTATTCCCGATTCATCAGTCCCCGCAGCAGAAGATCGAGTACGATCTCTGCAGAAGATAAGAGAAGAAGCAATCGCTTGTCATAACATTGCAATGCAAACAATGGCCGAACGATCCCGAGGAGATAAGTACACTCCATGGAAGATCGGAGATAAGGTTTGGTTATCTGCCGCCAATCTTAGACTAAGCTCCCATCAAAGAAGCTCGCTCCGAAACGATACGGACCCTTCCCGATCATCGATGTCTTATCTCCCATCACGTTCACACTCCAGCTCCCACCGCAGTGGAAGATTCACCCCACGTTCCATGCTTCTGTCTTATCATCCTATAGCGAAACAGACGTACACGGCCGAATTTCCCTGAACCACCCCCTGACATCATCGAAGAAGAAGAAGAATATGAAATCGAAGCGATCCTTTCTCACAAAGGAACCGGCAATCGCCGACGTTATCTTGTTTCGTGGAAAGGATACTCATCGGGAGATAACGAATGGCTCCCAGAAAAGAATCTGAAGAACTCCGCTCGAATCCTAAATGCTTATAAGAAGCAACACGCCCTCTGATTATTCCCCAGTCAAATCAACTCGCATCAGCACCTGATTAACTACCTTCGAAATGTCTTTCCCCACTGCTTACATTACACCCGTCGTCGCTGCCACCAATGACTCCACTCTGAAACTGAACGATACGGAACCCTCACCACTGAAATTGATAACTCCTCTTACATCGAAGCCGCCATTCTCTGCGAGGGACATGCCCTCGAAATCGAAAGAATCCTCACTGAAAGAGGCGCCTTCCCTGCCCTCCTCATCGTCAACATCATTCGTATTGCAGCCCTCATTGAAGCCACTGCCAAAGAAACAACGGAAATTACTCTCCGTCACCGCTTCCTTCATCTTCAAAAACGCATTCGTGCTTACGCTATGTTGCTGCTTCCCGATTCCTTTAAGAATGATGTTGAAGAAGCTATTCACATCATTGCCGAACGTCGAGCAGGTGTTGCTCGACCTCCCTCTCCGCAGGAAGACACGCCACTTCCTATCCCAGCACCCTCTTCTTCACGCGCTTATTCTAGTCTTGATGCCTTTACTGGCTTATACACTGCTGTCCAAGAGATCGGACATCTCACAAACCAAGTCGTCGAAACTATTCAACAGTCAGTCACCGAAACAAGAGCAGCTAGAAACCTAGTGGAAGAAGCTATTACCGATCTACAGCAGACGCAAAATGATCTTGCCTCTCCACGAACCCCATCTCCGATTCAACGACCAACCTCACCGTCCCCTATTACAGTCTCTCATGACCACCCTGCATGGTGTATGAACCATGCACAGAAGACCAGTTTGAGGCCGCTAAACTACTAGGTATCTCTGCCACTGAATTGGTAACATTAGGTCCTCGACTCCGCGACCTTCATATACACCCTCCTATGTCTATCCCATCGTCATTCGGTCCTATGGATCCGTTTCACCGGTCTTAGTAAAAGACTTCGGTATCACTTCCCCCTCTTCTTCCACCAAACTTCTTGCAGCCGCCGAGCGTGCAGTCACCCCGGACCTCCCCGAATCAGCATACACACTGTCCTCTGCTCAACAGGCGCAGCTTAAGAAAGCTAACACCCTCGCCTTAAAACGTATGACGAAGAAGAAGGGAAAGAAGCGCGCCAGATCCACTAGCCCCACACCTATCATTTCTCCATCTCCCCTACGCAAGGTCTCTTCTAACCCTGACGAGAACATGAAATGCCGTGTCTGTGGATTACTAGGACACCGTCAAAAGAACTGTGCGGAATATCAGTGCAAGGTTTGCAGATATTGGTCGCCCACTCATTTATCCCTCTACTGCCCTAACCGAGTTGGGCCCCCTCCCTTCGAATTAACTTGGAAAGATGAGGGATTTTACGACGCACTTCGTGCTTGGGAAAAGCAACTTGACGACGAACGCATTCGAGCAGAGAAAAGAAGGGACTCTAAACGACGTGCTGGCTTGGAGGAAGCTAAGTACATGATGAGTGGATCCTTCGCTGATGAAGACTACGAATGGAGCGACGATCCCGTCTACTATGCGAACCAGAATGATTGAAAGCCGGTGACTTTCAGTATAATACGGGGGTAATGTTACAATCGTACGCACCCCTATTCATTTTCTTACCTTATTTACCGTGTATATTACATAACATGACTCTGACTCATATGCTCAACGCATCTGTACTATAGTTGCCTTCCTCTTTTGGATACGCACTTATGTTCTCACACTTCTCTGGTCTGTGCGCACATATTGGCCTATTTAAGCACAGTGTACTTGTAGTAGATTCGCTACTTTAATCTTACTGGGTTTTACCTGGAATCTCCTTCGCTTAGGTCTCCAACCTAAGTCGTCTTGAATCGTCTCTAAGTCTAAGCACTCCTTAGCCTTAGTCTCTATTCTCGCGGATACCTCTTAGACTTGTCTTTGAGGCTGAACCCTTGATAGTACTCGGAACGCGTTCCTTGTACTTTCACCTTATCCTCTTCTGGATATTGTAGGAACTCCCAGCAGACCGTCTGTGTCTTCTCACTGTCGCTGGTGACGCCACCCCAGTTCGTAACAAAGACAAGTCTAAGAGGTTCTACGAGAATAGAGACTAAGGCTAAGGAGCGCTTAGACTTAGAGACGATTCAAGACAACTTAAGTTGGAGACCTAAGCGAAGGATGTTCCAGGTAAAACCCAGTAAGATTAAAGTAAAGTATACAAGCATAATACAACGTGCTTAAATAGGCCAATATGTGCACACAGACCAAGAGAGATGTGAGAACATAAGTGCGTATCCAAAGAAGGAAGGTAGCTATAGTACAGATGCATTGAGCATATGAGTCAGAGTTATGTAATATACAAGTAAAGGAGACAAAGAGAGAATGAATAGGGGCACGTATGACTGTAACATTACCCCCTCATTACATGGAAAGTCACCGACTTTCATATATCGCTATTAGCGTCATAGATGGGATCATAGTCATTATAGTTAGCGATGTCTTCATCAGCAGCACTTCCCCCTAACATATAAGCTGCTTCTTCTTCTGCTATAGTCCTCGCTCATCAACCTGCCTTTCTTCATCGATGATTAATAAGATACTGCTCCCACCTACGAAGTGCATCATAAAATCCATTGTCCTTCCAAGTAAGCATAAATGGGGGGTTTCCAATATGCTGAGGGCAGTAGATAGATAGATGGGTAGGGGCGTGTCACAGACAAATTTGGCACTGGTATTCGGGGCAATTCTTTTGCCAATGTCCTATGATGCCACAGAATCGACATTTCATATTTTCATCAGTGTTGGAGGTAGACATGCGTAATGGCGATAGCAAAATAATGGGTTTGGGACTAGTGGATCTGGCGCGTTTCTTTCCCTTCCGTCGCGCTGTAACGAACATATTGGCGCTGGGCTTAAAACCCCATATTTTGACACTCGTCTCATGTCTACAGGAGTTACCACTTGTCCATGGCCGTCTTACCCTGTTTAGCAGTACCAGCGGCATCCCACGCTTACTGCACACTGTACCAACTGCCACACCTCATTCCACAAACCAATGTCCTTCCATGTCCTTGCCACGTCCGCATAGCTCCATTTGGTGCGTAGTTTGTTTTCTGTTCCTTATCACTGATTCCATGGCAAGTGTTATTACATGTTGCCTCGTGCCGCAGCACCTGTGCTATGTTTACTTACGGTGGTTACTACACTCCAGTGCTACTGATCTGCCTAGAGTATTCCAAGTACACACGAATTAGGATATAAGCACCGCGTACCCCGCACGATACAGCACCTGATTTTACCCCATTGCACATACTATAGGTCAAGATTATTGTCTAGCTCTGGATCTACCCAGTAGTGGACATAGTCTTTAAAGTTTCCTTACTGCTCGTTAATACATCACACTCGTTCTCCGTTACTGCTGGCATACTGCTGGACTTTTGACTGTTACTTTGACTGAACTTCCCACGAACCGCTACTTTACCGCTGAAAGTACCGCGGACTTCTTTACTGTTTCATTGCACCGCTCGCAACCTTACCGCTACCACTGAGACCACCGCTCAACATTGCTCATTCAACGCTACTGTTAATGACCTTATCTCGACGACAGTAGCACTGCTACTCACGACGCTAGTTCTGGCGGTATCATCACTGACTGCAGCAACTTACTGCTGACCATGACGCTTGTTTCTCAAATAAGTTAGACTCGAACTTGACCATACTAAATAGGCATCCCCCTTTAGGGTCGAACACTCTTGTTCTTATAAGTGAAGCAGACTAGACAGAGCGCAAGACTAACATACTAGTTTAGGCAGTGGTTTATCTACAGCCCAAGCTAGGTTGTATCTTTACAGCGCCATACGACTTAAAGCAAAGGCATTGTCACATCTGAGCTGCGCCTGCTGTTTAGTGGTAAGAGTGTATGCCGACGTTGGGAGATCAGGAGTAGTTGCTCGTTCAGCAACCATGAGGAGTTCATCAGAGGAGGAAGGGGATGTTATGCCGAAGTCCTTTACTAAGACTGGCAAAACAGGATCCATTGAACCAAATGATGCTGGGATGGACATGGGAGGATGAATATGGAGGTCGCGAAGTTGAGGACCGAGTGCCACCAACTCAGCGACAGGAACTCCTAATATTTTTGCAGCTTCACACTGCTCATCCGTACAAGGTTCGTACAACCATGCGGGGTGATCGTGGGAAACTATGACAGGGGGCGATGAAATTGGTCGCTCAATGGGGGATGGAGTTCGTGGGGAAGTGAGGTTCATTTGAGTTTGCTGTAGATCAACGATAGCTTCTTCGACTAAATTTCTGGCCGTTCTTGTTTCAGCAACTAATTGCTGGCGACGACTGTGTTGGTGAGCTGTCCAATCTCCTGGACAGCAGTATATAAGCCAGCAAAGGCATCAATATTAGAATACATGCACGAAGGAGGGGTGAAGGGACTGGAAGTGGGTCCATATTTCTTTGTGGAGAGGGAGGTCGAGCAACACCTGCTCGGCGTTCGCCATGATGTGAATAGCTTCTTCAACATTGCTCTTAAAAGAACGGGGAAGCAACAGCATAGCGTAAGAACGAATGCATTTCTGCAGATGTAAGATGCGCTGGCGATACGTGATTTCTGTAGTTTCATTGATGGTAGTTTCGATGAGGGCGGCGGTGCGGATGATGTTGACGAGAAGTAAAACTGGGAAGGCACCTCTTTCGGTAAGGATTCTCTCAATTTCGAGAGAGTGTCCTTCGCATAGAAGGGCAGCTTCAATATAGGAGGTGTTGTCATTTTGGTGGCAAGGGTTCCATAGTTTTCTGCATCGGAATCAGAGTCATTGTTGGCAATAGTGATGGGGGTGATGTATGCAGTGGGAAAGGACATTTCGAAAGGTGTTAGTTGATCAAGTACTTTGTGTGATTTGATTGACTGAAGAATAATCAGAGGGAGTGTTGCTTCTTATAAGCATTCAGGATTTGAGCGGAGTTCTTCAAGTTCTTTTCTGGGAGCCACTCGTTATCTCCCGATGAATATCCTTTCCAGGAAAAAAGATAGCGTCAGCGAATGCCAGTTCCTTTGTGGGAAAAAATTGCTTCTACTTCGTATTCTTCTTCTTCTTCAATAATATCAGGTGGTGGTTCAGGGAAGTTTGGGCCATGTACGTCTGTGTCGCTATAGGACGATAAGATGGAAGCATGGAAAGTGGGATGAATTTTCCATTGTGGGGGGAGTTTGAGTGTAAATGTGATGGGTGATAAGACATCGATGATCGGGAAAGGTCCATATCTTTTTGGTGCAAGTTTCCACAATGGGAGTTTGAGTCTAAGATTAGCAGCAGATAGCCAGACCTTATCTCCGATCTTCCATGGGGTGTACTTTTCTCCTTGGGATCGTTCGGCCATTGTTTGCATCGCAAGGTTATGGCAGGCGATTGCTTCTTCTCTTATCTTCTGCAGGGATCGTACTCGATCTTCTGCTGCAGGGACAGATGAATCAGGGATCAGGTGAGGGATAGCGCATGGTTTGTATCCCATAATTAGATAGAAAGGTGATGCATTCCTTGCATCGTGTTTTCGGTGGTTGTGGACAAATTTGGTGATTGGTAAGTGTTCTACCCAATCTTCAGGGTTATTGTGGCAATAGATGCATAGGTACGTTTCTAGCTCTTGATTGAGCTGCTCAGTTTGACCATCAGTCTGAGGGTGATAAGCCATAGATGGGGCAATGACATAGTCGAGAAGTCAGGCAAGCTCCTTGGAGAAGCAAGATAGGAATTGCGGGCCTCGATCCGAGATGACTTTGTCATGGAGTCCAAATCAATGATAGATGTGTTTCAAGAATAGTTTGGCAATGCCTTCAGAAGTAATGGTTTTCAGACAAGGGATAATAATTACCCCCTTCATAAGGCCATGGTCTACCATGACCATGATACTATCAAAGCCTCCAGAGACAGGGAGGTCAGTGATAAGATCGACAGAGACCTGAGAAAAAGGTTGAGTCACAGATGAGGGGATCAGGGCAAGTGGAGGTCAAACAGGATGCATATCGCTTTCATTTGCTGACAAAGGGTGCAACCCTCTACATATTTCCGAATATAAGAGCCCATAGCAGGCCACCAGGCTTCTCATTTGACGAGTTCTTCAGTTTTGAATCTACCGGGATGTCCTGCAGTAGGATGATCATGATACCTTTTCAGGATATCGGGACGATGCGCCGGTGGAATGTAGGCACAATTTTTAGAATAGAGGATGTTCTCCTCAATTTTCCAATCAGAGAGTGCTGACTTCAAAGGAGGAAGACACACGCCATCAAGGGCGTCGGATGCGGTCTGGAAGACAGGGTCGTCGAGGGGGTCAGAGGATGATAAAACATCCTTCAGGTTGGTGTCAATAAGATGAACAAATAGAGTGTCAGGGAGGAGGGTCTGGTCCTCGTTATCATCTTTGCCGGAGTCATAGTCGGGTCAGCAGATAGTGCATCAGGTACTGCCAATTTAGTACCTGCAATGTGATGCAGTTCAATGTCGTAAATAGACAAAATCAGTTGCCAACGTGCTTGGCGATGGGTAAGCTTCTGTGCACTTCTAAAGTACAGAAGATTCTTGTGGTCGGTGAATACCAGGATGGGGTGCGGGTTCCTTCAAGATAATGACACCATTCATTCAATGCCTGGAGCATGGCAAGGAGTTCCCAATCAAAGATCTGGTAATTGCATTCTGCAGGGTTCAAAGACTGTGAGAGATATGTGCATGGGTGATAAACACCATTCTCATTGGTCTGCAAGAGAACTCTGCTAGTTGCTACAAGCGAAGCATCGGTAGCAATAGCAAATTGTCAGGAAGGATCAGGGTTACGGAGTACCGGTTGGGATGTGAAGCGTCGTTTCAGTTCTTCGAAGGTGTCCATACATTTGGTTGACCAATCAAAGGCCTTATCTTTCTTTGTTAATTCAATAAGGGGTCAGGCAATGTCAGAGTAGTGGGAAATGAATGTGCGGTAGAAGTTGCAAAAACCGAGGAATGACCGGACTTCTTTTACAGATTTTGGTGTTGGCCATTCGGTGATTCCCTTGGTTTTGGCGGTATCCATAGCAACTTGTCCAGGGCAAATTATCATTCCGAGGTATTCCACTTCTTCTGCATCAAAGGTGCATTTCTCCGGTTTCAGGAACAAATGTTCCTTTCGTATTTTCATCAAAACCCGTCTGGTTCATTCGCGGTGTTCTGCCATTGTTGTAGAGAAAATCAGGATATCATCCATGTAGATAACCATCCATCCTTCATTGATTTCCTGTTGGAAGGTACGATTCATGTACGCTTGGAAAGTTGCTGGGGAGTTAC
Organism: Suillus spraguei; assembly: GCA_016800925.1. Classification (NCBI taxonomy): domain Eukaryota; kingdom Fungi; phylum Basidiomycota; class Agaricomycetes; order Boletales; family Suillaceae; genus Suillus; species Suillus spraguei. The sequence continues at coordinate 26,603 of JABCPU010000308.1, read as the reverse complement.
AGAGGCCAAAGAACATGATGTTCAGTTCGAAGAGGCCGAATTCTGTGGTAAATGCTGCTTTCCAGTGATCATCGGGATGGATGCGAATATTATTATAACCGGACTGAATATCCATTTTTGTAAAGAACTGTGCATTGTAAAGGCGTGCGACGAGGGAAATAGGGAGTGGGAGCGGATAAGCGTTCTTGACTGTCCAATCATTGATGTAGCGATAATCTTGACAGGGACACAATTCTCCACTCTTCTTTCCCACAAAGAAGAAGCCACTAGCTTGGGGTGACTTCGATTCTGAGATGGAGCCTTTCACAATGTTTTCGTCGATAAACGTTTTGATGGCAGCGCGTTCTTTTCCAATAGCAGGTAAACCTTAGACGTGCGAGGGATAAAACCGGGTTTAGTATCAATCCGATGATCAATACCAGGTCGTTCAGGAGGTAATTTGTTTAATCTGTCTTTAGCAAAGACATCTGCAAAGTCGTGCAAATATTCTGGGACCAATTCTTCGAAGGATTTCTTTTTTTTTTCCTTCTCATCCATGGCGAATTCTGGAGCTTTGTTACTGTATTTCAGGGGAGGAAGGGAGATTGTAGAATAGATGGGGAGTTGTTTGAGTCGGGAAGTTCCATCACGTGTAAGGGGTGTATCCATGGATACTTCTTCGATGATTCTCATGCTAACTCTGTTGGTGTCATATTCCATAAGGAATTCTCCATCTCCAAACTCGTAAGAGGAAATTTCACGTACTTCTGGTGCATGCCAGACATCTTGCATAGTGTTGAATTGATCATCATCATCTGTTGGGATCAACGAGGGCACAGGTTCTTCTTCATCGGGGATTCCTTCAATTGAAGCTGAAGGAGTATGTTGAAGAGTTTTCGGAGGAACATAAAACTTGGATAGTTTTGGTATGTTCGTATCTTGTCCAAGGATTTCTTCTTCCACTTTTCTTTTCCCATACTTCTGTTCTTCTATTGGCCGTTGCTCAATAGGTTCTGGTCCGGTCCGATACTCGGACTCGGATTCATTCTTGCATTTTTCTGCGCAAGACATTGGTGATACTGCTCGCAGTAGTTGTACACAGGGAGTGGAGTTTGTAGTATGTGGCATTCATACTTCAGGTTCCGGGTCTTTTGGAACATTAGGAATGTTAATAGGAAAGGCGACGAGGGATCTCGGAAGTTGTGAATTTTGCCATTTCTTGGGATGGCAATGGAAAGCTGGGGGTAGCCCATTCTTTTTCGATTGGTGTCTAAGTCAATTTCAATTTCGTCAGATTTTGTCGTTCGAGGGAGGACGAGCGTTTCAGCGGCCCAATCTATACTCGGGTTCATTGCGCGTAACCATGGAATTCCCAGAAGGATTTGATCTCTTCATCCTAGTTTAGTGATATTGAACTTTCCATACATGGTTCATTCATCAATTTTGACCACTAGGAGACAGTAGTGCATGATCGGCCCTCCTTTGATAAGAGTTCCATCCGCCGTAGTAACTCGAAACAGTGTTTTGAGTTTTCATTGTGTGATTTGATGGAGTCTCACAAACTCCTCGGAAATGAATGTTCCTGCTGCGCCCGAATCAATAACAGCGGTGGTGTTGACGGATTTTAAGTGTGTACGCAAGTGAAGGGTGATGGGAATACGAAGTTCTTTTCTTTCACCTACAGCACATACAAGCCTTAGTAATACATTGGGAGAAACATACGTCGAATCCTTGTTTCTCCAATTGAAAAATCCTCTATAATCTGCCTTATGGTTTCTTCATCTTCTTCGTCTTTGACTTCAGTTTGTCGGAGTGAAGTTTTCTTCTTTCTTTCAGGACAGTTATGAATACAGTGTCCAGTCTTCTTGCATCCGAAGCATTGTCCCTTTTTCATACATTCGCATCTCTCCATATCAGAGATTCAGTCTACGACCATTGTGTTTGAATCACGATTGGGTGTGTAACGCGCGTTTCCATAGTTCTTCTTCTTCTGCTGTGGAGCATGACGTGCTCGTAACGCTAGAAGGCAGTTGTGGGAGTTGTCAATGGAAACGCATTGCAATACAATGTTACGGAATATCTCTGAGACATCTTTTGGCGCGAAAAGCTTGGTTAGGATACCTAGGTTGAGGCTGTCTTGGAAGAATTGAATCTTTGTGGCATCATCGGTGATGTGGGCCTTAGCTGCAAGTGCCTCAAAGTCAGCGATATAAGTATGAAGATCGCCGCTTCCTTGTTTGAGGTCCCTGAGCTTTGTTAATGCAGTCCCTCTGGTATCCACTGGTTCGAAAGCTTTGTTGAAACTTTTCATAAAATCCTTCAACGTCCCGTAACCAACCTTTTGTCCAGAGGATAATGAAAATGATCTTCTGCTTGTCGGTGGTGTAGAGCTTTTCATTAATATCAAAGCATAGATTGCTTGATTGGATGAACTCCAGAGAGGACAAGGTGAAAGTACAAGGAACGTGTTCCAAGTACGATCAAGGGTTCGGCCTCAAAGACAAGTCTATGAGGTTCTACGAGAATAGAGACTAAGACTAAGGAGTGCTTAGACTTAGAGACGATTCAAGACGACTTAGGTTGGAGACCTAAGCGAAGGAGATTCCAGGTAAAACCCAGTAAGATTAAAGTAGGGAATCTACTACAAGTACACTGTGCTTAAATAGGTAGATATATGCGCACAGACCAGGTAACTGTGAGAATGTAACTGCGTATCCTAATAAGGAAGGCATGTGTTATACAGATGCGTTGAGCATATGAGTCAGAGTCATGTGACATGATATACAAGTAAAAGTATAAAGGGAAAATGAATAGGGGCACGTATGACTGTAACATTACCCCCTTATTTAATTGAAAGTCACCGACTTTCAAACATCTCTGTTGTCATCATAGATGGGATCATAGTCGTCATAGTTAGCGACATCTTCATCAGCAGCACTTCCTCCTAACATATAAGCCGCCTCCTCCTCTGCTATAGTTCTCGCTCGTCAACCTTCTTTTCATCGTCGACGGTTAATAAGATACTGTTCCCACCTACGTAGTGCATCATAAAATCCATCATCTTTCCAGGTAAGCATGAACGGGGGTTCCCCACGATGCTGAGGGCAATAAATGGACAGATGGGTGGGACCGTGTCGCAGACAGATTTGACACTGATAGTCAAGACAATTCTTTTGTCGATGTCCGATGATGCCACAGACTCGGCATTTCATGTTTTCATCAGTGTTGGACATGCGCAATGGTGATGGTGAGATAACGGGTGTAGGGCTGGTGGATCTAGCACGCTTCTTCCCTTTCTTTCGTGTCATGCGTTTTAAGGCAAAGGCGTTGTCGCGTCGAAGCTGTGCCTGCTGCTTGGTGGTCAGGGTATACGCAGATGCGGGGAGATCGGGAGTGGTTCCACGTTCAGCATTCGTAAGGAGTTCATTAGAGGAAGAGGGGGAAGTGATGCCTAAGTCTTTTACTAAGACTGGTGAGACAGGATCCATTGGACCAAACGATGACGGGATAGACATGGGGGGATGAATGTGAAGGTCATGGAGACGAGGACCTAGTGCTATTAATTCGGCTATGGGAATTCCTAATCTTTTTGCAGCTTCACACTGTTCCTTTGTACAGGGCTCGTATAACCATGCGGGATGGTCATGAGAGACTACGACGAGAGACGATGAAGTCAGTTGTTTGATGGGGGATGGGGTTCGGGGAGAAGCGAGGTCGGCTTGTGTTTGTTGCAAATCAGTGATGGCTTCTTCGACTAAGTTTCTGGCTGCTCTGGTTTCAGTGACTGATTGCTGGATGGTTTCAACGACTGCATTGGTGAGCTGCCCGATCTCTTGGACAGCAGTGCATAAGCCAGCAAGGGCATCAACACTAGAATACATGCACGAAGCAGGGGGTGCTGGAATAGGAAGTGGCGCATCTTCCTGCGGAGAGGGAGGTCGAGCAATGCCTGCTCGACGTTCGGCCACGATGTGAATAGCTTCTTCAACATCATTTTTAAAAGAACCGGGAAGCAACAACATAGCATAAGAACGAATGCGTTTTTGAAGATGTAAGAAGCGTTGACGATATGTAGCGTCTGTGGTTTCATTGACTGTAGCTTTGATGAGGGCGGCAGTACGGATAATGTTGACGAGGAGGAGGGCCGGGAAGGCACCTCTTTCTGTGAGGATTCGTTCAATTTCAAGGGCGGCTTCAATGTAGGAAGTGTTGTTGATTTCGTTGGTAAGGGATCCATAGTGTTCAGCATCAGAGTCGGAGTCATTGTTGGCAATGGTGACGGGGGTGATGTAGGCAGTGGGGAAAGACATTTCAATGGTGATAGTTGATCAAGTGCTAGTGCAAGTTGATTGACTAAAGGATAATCAGAGGGCGTGTTGCTTCTTATATGCATTCAAGATTCAAGCGGAGTTCTTCAAGTTCTTTTCTGGAAGCCATTTGTTATCTCCTGATGAATATCCTTTCCAAGAAACGAGATAGCGTCGGCGAGTGCCGGTTCCTTTGTGAGAAAGAATTGCCTCTATTTCATATTCTTCTTCTTCTTCGATGATGTCAGGTGGTGGTTCGGGGAAGTTCGGACCGTGTACGTCTGTTTCGCTATAGGATGATAGAACGGAAGCGTGGAATGTAGGATGGATCTTCCACTGCGGAGGGAGTTTGAGCGTGAACGTGATGGGTGATAAAACATCGATGATTGGGAAGGGTCCGTATCATTTTGGCGCGAGTTTCCTTGATGGGAGTTTGAGTCTAAGATTAGCGGCAGATAGCCAAACCTTATCTCCGATCTTCCATGGAATGTACTTATATCCTCAGGATCGTTCAGCCATTGTTTGCATTGCAATATTGTGACAGGCGATTGCTTCTTCTCTTATCTTCTGCTGCGGGGATGGATGAATCAGGGATAAGGTGAGGGATGGCGCATGGTTTGTATCCCATCATGAGATAGAAGGGTGATGCGTTCCTTGCATCATGTTTTCGGTGATTGTGGACAAATTCAGCGATTGGTAGGTGTTCTACCCAATCTTCAGGGTTGTTGTGACAATAGATGCGTAGGTATGTTTCTAGTTCTTGATTTAGCCTTTCAGTTTGACCATCAGTCTGTGGGTGATAAGCTGTGGATGGAGCGATGACGTAGTCGAGAAGTCGGGCAAGTTCCTTAGAGAAGCGAGATAGGAATTGCGGACCTCGATCCGAGATAACTTTGTCATGGAGTCCAAATCGTCGGTAGACGTGTTTCAAAAATAGTTTAGCAATGCCTTCGGAAGTAATGGTTTTCAAACAAGGGATAATAATTACCCCCTTTGTAAGGCCATGGTCTATCACGACCATGATACTGTCAAAGCCTCCAGACACCAGGAGGTCAGTGATAAGATCAATGGAGAGCTGGGAAAAGGGGCGAGTCGCGGAGGAGGGAATCGGGGTAAGGGGAGGCCGAACAGGGTGAGTATCGGCCTTCATTTGCTGACAAAGGGCGCAACCCTCAACGTATATCCGAATATAAGAGCCCATAGCAGGCCACCAGGCTTCCCGTTTGATGAGTTCTTCAGTTTTGAATCTACCGGGGTGTCCTGCGGTAGGATGATCATGATATCGTTTCAGGATATCGGAACGATGTGCCGGTGGAATATAGGTGCGATTCTTAAAGTAGAGGACGTTCTCCTCAATCTTCTAGTCAGAGAGTGCCGATTTCATAGGAGGAAGGCACACGCCGTCAAGGGCGTCGGATGCTGTTTTAAAGACAGGGTCGTCGAGGGGGTCAGAGGATGACAAGACATCCTTCAGATCGGTGTCAATTAGACGAACGAATAGAGCGTCAGGGAGGAGGGTCTGGTCCTCGTTATCGTCTTTGCCAGAGTCGTAGTCGGGTCGGCAAGATAGTGCATCAGGTACTGCCAACTTAGTACCTGCAACGTGATGCAGTTCAATGTCGTAAATAGACAGAATTAATTGCCAACGTGCTTGGCGACGGGTAAGCTTCTGTGCACTTCTAAAGTACAGAAGATTCTTGTGGTCAGTGAATACTAGGATGGGGTGTGGGTTTCCTTCAAGATAATGATGCCATTCATTCAATGCCCAGATTACGGCAAGGAGTTCCCAATCGAAGATCTGGTAGTTGCATTCTGCGGGGTTCAAAGACTGTGAAAGATATGCACAGGGGTGATAAACACCATTCTCATCAGTCTGCAGGAGAACTCCGCCAGTTGCTATGAGCAAAGTGTCGGTAGCAATGGCAAATTGTCGGGAAGGATCAGGGTTACGGAGTACCGGTTGGGATGTGAAGTGTCTTTTTAGTTCTTCGAAGGTATCCATGCATTCAGTTGACCAATTGAAAGCCTTATCCTTTTTTGTTAAATCGATAAGAGGTCGGGCGATGTCAGAATAGTGAGAAATGAACGTGCGGTAGAAGTTGCAAAAACCGAAGAATGACCGAACATCTTTTACAGATTTTGGGACTGGCCATTCGGAGATTCCCTTGGTCTTAGCGGTATCCATAGCAACTTGTCCAGGACGAATTATCATTCCGAGGTATTCCACTTCTTCTGCATCAAAGGTGCATTTCTCCGGTTTCAAGAACAGATGTTCTTTTCATATCTTCATCAAAACCCGTCTTGTCCGTTCGTGATGTTCTTCCATAGTTGTAGAGAAAATCAGGATATCGTCCATGTAGATAACCATCCATCCTTCGTTGATTTCCTGTTGGAAGGTACGATTCATATATGCTTGGAAAGTAGCTGGGGAATTGCAAAGGCCAAAGAACATAACGTTCGCTTCAAAAAGGCCGAATTCCGTAGTAAAAGCAGCTTTCCAGCAATCATCGGGATGGATGCGAATATTGTTATAACCAGACCGAATATCCATTTTCATGAAGAACTGTGCATTATGAAGACATGCGACAAGGGAGATAGGGAGTGGGAGCGGGTAAGCATTCTTGACTGTCCAATCATTGATGTAGCGATAATCTTGACAGGGACGCAATTCTCCACTCTTCTTTCCCACAAAGAAGAAGCCACTGGCTTGAGGTGACTTCGATTCTGAGATGAAACCTTTGCAACATTTTCATCAATAAACGTTTTGATGGCAGCACATTCTTTTTCCGATAGCGGGTAAACCTTAGATGTACGAGGGATGAAACCGGGTTTAGTGTCAATCCGATGATCGATACCAGGGCGTTCGGGGGGTAGTTTGTTCAGTCCGTCTCTAGCAAAGACGTCTGCAAAATCGTGCAAATAGTCCGGGACCAGTTCTTCAAAGGATTTCTTTTTCTTTTCCTTCTCATCCGTGGCGAATTCCTGAGCCTTGTTACTGTACTTTGGAGGAGGGAGGGGAATTGCGGAGTAGTTGGAGAGCTGTTCGAGTCGAGAAGTTCCATCATGTGTAAGAGGTGTATCCATGGATACTTCTTCGATGATTCTCATGCTGACTCCCATCGGCTTATCTGCGTCTCTTGTCCACAACCAGCGAGGCCCCTCCACAAGTCACCGCATCGACTTGGCAGGATGTTCGCAGCGTTGTCCTTCTTCTAGAGTGGCGTGCTGCTCTAATGGTAAAGAACTTCACGCAAACGCCAGCGAGTGCAGACGTCGACGCGAGCATCAATCAACGCTTAGCCAAAGCCGTAACAGAGGCTTTTGTCGCTGCGCAGGTCAGTGAGATGATCAACAATCTCGCCATTTTACCTTCGGAGGACGCGAAGGTTGTGGGCTGCCTTTACAGGCTGGTTAGTTCCTACCTCCGTCGCTGCAAACGTTCTGATTGCATCGTTTTAACAGTACTTGCTGACGAGTGCTGAGAGCGCTCTTGTGGATCTTGTTTCAGTTGGCTTGATTCGCCATACGGGCGCTGGCGATCCTACGCAGGATCTCCACATAGCTATCAAAGCCCTTTGCATTGAAATGTTGCCCAATGCCATTGGTCTAACTGATGCTTTGGCTTCTCGGATTGGTCCCTAGACAGGTACTTGCCAACGGTATTTGTATGGTTGACGTATTGACTGTGTTCGATAGCGCACTGGGAGTCTTCGATGGCCGTGTTTACGAGGCACTCTGGCAACGAGTGCAAATGGAGCCGATGAACAAGGATAAAGTTACTCCTGCTTATGTTGTAAGCCTTTGTTCGTCATTTGCTTATCATTTACTCAGTCGACGTAGCCCTATATCCGACCCATGTTACAACGCGGACAAGCTGCGGCTCAGCAGAAGACAAAGCTCAAAAGTAGACTCTGAAAATACCGATGATATACTCAGAGCAGACGCTATTTATGAGATGCACGTGTTCCTCCCTAAACACATGTTCAAACGAGTAATTTAGGATGTTCAGCACCAGAGTAGTAATGTAAGCTAGCATGATATTTGGTTTTCTTGGATCCTTGTCATTCGTGAGGTATATCAACGCATATGTACCAGTATTATTATTTCAGTGAGTCAAACTACTAGTCATTTTTGAAGTCGATATATGCAGTAAGTTGATACAATAGGTCCAAGAACCATTAATCACCTGCGATAGGATTGATCTTAGAACTCAGCAACAAGTATTAATACGCGGAAGTTCATCGTAGATAACATCAGTAGAAGGGACATGAGCACCTCACACGCGACTACTGGCATGTCTGTTCCCAGCGACTGGAAACTTCAGAGGTACTTGGTCACGACCACTCAGTGTTCTGCCCGGCACCCGAAATAAATTCATTCAGAGGTTTGATGGTGTCCAGGTGTGTGTCATTTTCTGGCCAATAAACATGAGAAGCGAGCAAGCGAAATGGTTCCAGCTGTGTGGGGCACTAGAATTCAGAAGCAACGAACTAATCAGACTTCCTTGCAGAATCGAAGAGGCTGTTTACCACCTGTTTTGCGCGTTAATCAGTAGCATGTGAGCGCCGCCTTTGAATTCGTAACCTATGATCTGAGATACGACAAACCTAGCCCCGGTTAATCGGCAACACTGGCAATTGGCGCGTACATGCTAAGTCCCGGAAAGTTAAAGTTCAAGGCGGCTATTGGCAGGTGTTGCAAATTTAAACTTGTGTGTATAATGCCTGCCACAAGTCACGAACTGTGACTTGGGGGAATTTTTACTATGTAGTAAGCGCGCGCCTAGGTCATTTGATATAGAAATACCATGCCACACTTGCCCTTTTACTCTAAGAGTACTAGTCAGGATGACCGGATACACGAGTTTGTAGCTAGGCGTTATCATTATTATTATTTGCACGTTTTCATCGATTGCCACTCAGTTACTTACATAGTAGTAAGCGTGTTCAATTTTACGCGTGTAATCCAATTTATTGTTTGGGGTTATACACGAGAGGTTTGCGCTCTTCCATGTGCTATCCGAACATGATGCATTGATGAAAGTTCAAGTTTACCGCATCATGAGCGCCGAGCACTGGGCTGGCATGGTTGTGTTAGAAGCGACTGTTGTTTCATCTATCATCAATGTATTCCTGTGTGGTGAGTCTTGTGGTGTTCTTTATATAGTTATTGATAGCATGAGCACATGCAGCGCTGCACAAGACCATCCACTTGAAAGTACAACGTCTAATAGTTGTCAGTGGTTAGTGAGGCTGTCGCCAATCTGCAAGTACAATTTTCGTGAAATTTTCATGGCAATATTTATTATTGAAACAAACAATCGAAGCCAGGGATCACCAAAACTTCAAAACCTGCCAGGTTATGGCACAACGAAGTTCTTCTGTGATAGAGCCCAATATTGAATGAGATTTGTGTTCGACAGGCGAGCAGAGTTTAGGGTCTTTTTGTTGTGCAATGTGAATCATTAATGCCGGTTTTCTGCAGGGTTCGAAGAAGCTCGAAGGAACCGAGTAACTAATCGATCGTTCTGAGTCACGAGGTTTATCATCGTGTCTCGCGCACCCATCACATATGTAGTTGTTACGAGATGCCGCTACAATGTTTCTACAAACGAACTTCATCTCGCGATGCAAGGGACCTCTGAGAAACTTTGAAGGTTAGTACTCCGTCAAATAGATCATATTTATATCAGAGTACCAGGATCGAGTCCGCACAACCCACTCTGCTTCTACGATGTCTCGTTCGTTCGCGCACTTTCTACGCCACACCACTATCATCAGTATCCAGGTTATTATCCTGGCATTTGCCTACGGGTTTCTTGGCGCAATTCTGTATTATGGTTCCATCTATCCATCTGAACGAGTCAGCATATTATGGAAGAATCACCCCGAAGAGTTGACAATGGTAGTCACATTGATAGCAACTGTGCTTTCAGTGACTACATCTACGTCTGTATACCCTTTTGCTCTCCATAGCATACCACTCACATAGAGATGAACATTCCCCTAGTCTTTTTACGATTTCAGTGAAGGAAGCATTGAGACACCGGATGTCGCGACCCATCTCTCTCGTTCAACTAAGCGCCGGTGTCGCCTTGTCGAAGGGCACGGCCATTTTGAGACCTGAGTACATCCAACTGACCACCCTGACGCTGTTTGTCTTTGGTGTGCTGAGACTCTTGACAGCTGGGTAACTCGCTACTCAGAGCATCTTCTTATTGCAGTGTTGTCTAATTTAAGTGCGGATATAGGTGGACAACTCTCCTGACACCAACCCCCTTCTCACTGCCAATTAACATGCAAGGATACGAACTGGACATTACTGGAACCGCGTTTGCCGCCGAGCTCTTGCAAGAATATGAAAATCAAGGTTTCGCTGACAGTGCGTGTCTTTACGTTCTCTGTGCTTATCCGTTTCTTATAAAATGAACAACACAAGTCCGGGACGATGCTTTCGAGGTCCTCGACATCGGCGGAATGCTAAGTGGAATTGCTGCGGCAGGGCAAACTTATGGTCTTCCTGGAACATTTAATTTCAATGGCGTAAAATATAATATATCTACTCGTAGGTTCCGATTCTCAGGTCGCTGTTTTGCAATGACGTGTTGTGTACCTAGAGGGGATTGTGCCCACTATCGAGGAATATTCCGGTTCACATGCAATTCCGGGTCCTAACGGTACTCGTCTCGGATTTTCTGGTGGAAACGTCACAGTCAACACAAGACCGATGCCAGGGAACCGTACCAGCTTGCCTCTTCCTCAGGGCTTCAGCAGGAACTATTCCATGTTACAGCAGGGCCTAACGGCCAATGTCAGCTGCTGGCCCATCTCGAATAACACGCAGTATGCTTTGAACATGAACTCTACAATTGTCTATTCCAACGTAGCGGCTGATAACGACTCCATTGCTGGTCTTGACCTGTGGAGTATAGTTGGAAATTGCGGTGCTAGTGAGTTCCGACCGCGTATATCCTGCCTCAAACTTACTATCAGCTCTTAGATACGTCCGTAAAGCAGGAATATGTGACTATGCTGAATGCAAGTGGAGATATGGCCTCGTCGAGTGGCTTTCTTCCTTCCGTTGTGTGCCCAGGGCCTACCGCTATGACTCAAACTTCTACGAATCTGAGTCAAACTTACACAAGCTTCAGTGAGCCACTGAAATATGTATTTGTAGTTGTTGACCAATTCTGTTCCTATAGTGATTCTTTCCCAAGGATTTAACAAGTATCGCTTCCTTAACGCAAGTGTGTGCGAAGTGACCCCGTGGTTTACCACCGTCCGCGCTAATTATTCAAATGATCTCATTTCTTCCGAGTATATTTCACCCACCCCTTTTGGACCAGAGAATATTCTGCTACTGTCATTCATCGCTGGAGTTGCCAAGTTTCAGTCAATCAGCTCACAAGGGCTTATGAGCAGCACGATCGGAGATACTCTGTACTCCATCTATTCTTCAACAACTACCACATCTATAAACGATAATCTTGGAAATCAGACACAGGTTTACAATGAGCTGGTGAGTTTCATATTGCAAGATCTTTGTCCATATTAAGTTATGTCTTTCTTAGGAGGAGTATTGGCGTGGCGTTGTTGAGTTTTCTGCGACAGTGAGTTTTCTGATCCCTTAGGTCCAATCTAAAATTGATGTTGGCAGTTCCTTCGCTCCGGGTTCATGGCCGAGGGTAGCTACTCCAGTGGTATCCCAGCCAACCTCCAGTCCACAGTCAATGGGACAGTATACATATCGACGATAGGTTGGACTTCAAGCTGGCGGTCGGCGACATATCTTCTCGCTATCATTCCCAGCACTATCATTACCATCCTTACATTTGCCTGCGCTCTGTACAGTATCTTCAAGCACAGGGTTATAGGACCACATTCGATGCGTCAAACACCCTTCATGTCATTATGGCATCCGCTACCGGGGATCTGGATCTGAGAGGTTTCAGCCATGAAGGGATTGTTGCCAACGAGGGTGTGGAGGTACGGTTAGTGGAGTCCAAGGACAACGGTGAAATGAAGAAGTTTGTGAAAGATGTTTAAATGATGCCCGTATGATTTTGGGTACCATCGCGTTATGGCAGTTGTCTTTTCTTACTCGTATACCCATTTCTCCTGTTTACGCTACATAGTACACTTGACATGTTTCCGGCCTTGACGACTTCCTGTTATCGAAATATGACACTCAAAAGTACTGAACGGAATGTTTGTGCTTCAAGCCGGTTGATATGGTCCTGCACTGCTCCCGGAGTCCCAGACTAGGCTCGAATTTTGTCCACGTCGAGTTTGAGTCTGGAATAGTCGAATTAGGTTTGTACAACGGTTAGCCACCTAGTAGTAAACACCCTCGGTTTGTTGCCACTGGTAAATGATGCCGAGTAGTTCCTTCGTCGTGTATATACTATGTATGCCTAAGCCCCATGTTTGTTCAACATCTAATGACTTCGACAATCAAGGTTTAATGGTATACTTAGTTACCAGTAGTGTGCCATGCTCTATACGATATGATGCTAGCCCGATATGTGAGCAACGTTGATTTACTATTTTCGTTATTTGTAACCCGAGTTCCACGATATTTTTATGTAATGTTGGTTTACGAGAAGTCACATCACCGCCATCGGCCAACCCCTCTTCGTCTCAAGAATTCTACTATGTCACTTTGTTTATATGAATCCAGGACAGAATAATGCCTTTTACTATTTCACACTAGGCTGTACAAGGTCCCTGCTGACGAAGTTTAGCCTCGTTTCTAGTTACGAGATCCCGCTACCATGGAGCTACGAACGTGATACAGTCGAGGCGCCAGAAATTTTGAAGGTTAGTACTCAGCAAAATAAATTATATTTGTATCTGACTACCAGGATCGATTCTGCACTACCCACCCTGCCTACGATGTTTCGTGTGTCTGCGCACTTTCTACGCCACATCGCTGTCATCAGTAGCCAGGTTATGATCCTGGGATTTGGGTACGGATTTCTTGGCTCAGTTCTCTATCATGGTTATCTCTCTCCGTCCGACCAAGTTAGCAACTTATGGAAGAACCACCCCCAAGAGTTGACAATGGCAATCACATCAATAGCAACTGTGCTCTCGGTGACTACCGCTACGTCTGTATACCCTTTTACTCTCTCTAGCATACCACTCACATAGAGACGGACATTCCCCTAGCCTTTTTACGATTTCAATGAAAGAGGCATTGAGGCATCGGATATCACGGCCCATCTCTCTCGTTCAGCTAAGCGCCGGCGTTGCTTTGACGAAGGGCACGACCATTTTGAGACCTGAGTACTTCCGATTGACCACCCTGACGCTATTCGTCTTTGGTGTGCTGAGACTCTTGACAGCTGGGTAACTTGTTACTGAGAGCCTCATACTGTCGCAGTGTTGTCTAATTTAAGTGCCGATATAGATGGACAACTCTCCTGACACCAGTCTACTTCTCGCTACCAATTAATATGCAAGGATACGAACTTGACATTACTGGAACCGCCTTTTCGTCCATGCTCTTCAACGAGTATAAAAATCAAGGTTACGCTGACAGTGCGTATCTCTAACTCTAAATGCTTCGTCTGTTTCTTCTAAAATGAACAACCCAAGTCCGGGACGATGCTTTCGAGGTTCTCGATATCGGTGGAATGCTAAGTGGAATATCTGCGGCAGGGCAGACTTATGGTCTTCCTGGAACATTTAATTTCAATGGCGTAAAATATAATATATCTACTCGTAGGTCCAGATTATCAGGTCATTCAAACTGTTTTGTGATGACGTGTTGTAGAGGGGATCGTGCCCACCATCAACGAATATTCCGGTTCACATGCAACTCCGGGTCCTAATGGTACTCGTCTCGGATTTTCTGGTGGAAACGTCACCGTCAACACAAGACCGGTGCCAGGAAACCGTACTAGCTTGCCTCTTCCTCAGGGTTTCAGCAGGAACTATTCTATGTTGCAGCAAGGGTTAACAGCCACTATCAACTGCCAAGCCATTGGCTCGAGTGACACGCAGTATACTTTGAACACGAACAACTCTGAAGTCGTCTATGCCAACGCAGCGGCTGCTTTGAACAACTCCCTTGCTGGTCTTCGACTGTGGAATATAGTTGGAAACTGCGGTGCCAGTGAATTCTGACCGCATATATCTTGCCTCGAATTTACTGTCAGCTCCTAGATACGCCCATAACACAGAACTATGTGACAATGGTGGATGCAAGTGGAAATGCGAACCCGTCGAGTGGTTTCCTTCCTTCCATTGTGTGCCCAGGACCTATGAATCTGAGTTAAATTGCTACAAACTTCAGTAAGCCATTACAAATATGCGTTTGTAGTTCTTGACCGATTCTGTTCCTATAGCAATTCTTTCACAAGGATTTGACAAGTATAGTTTCCTTGGCCCAAGCGTGTGCGAAGTGACCCCACTGTTGACTACAGTCCGCGCTGATTATTCCAATGACCTCATTTCTTCGGAGATCATTTCATCTACTCCTTTCCAGTCAGAGAATGTTCAGCTACTGTCATTCGTGGCTGGCGTTGCCAATTTTCAGTCGATCAGCTCACAGGGGCTTGTGAGCAGCACGATCGGAGATACTCTATTCTCCATCTATTCTTCAACTACTATCACAACTATAGGCGATAATCTTGGAAATCAGACAGTTTACAAAGAACTGGTGAGTTCCATGCTGCAACGTCTTTGTCCACCTTAAGTTACACCTTTCTTAGGAGGAATATTGGCGTGGGGTTGTTGAGTTCTCTGCCACAGTGAGGGTTCTGATCCTTTGGGTCCAATCGAGATTGACCTAGCATCGCTTGGCAGTTCCTTCGCTCCGGGTTTATGGTTGTGAATAGCTTTCCCAATAATACCATCCCGCTGTCATTCCCAGCACCGCTCTCACCATCCTCACATTCGCTTGTGCTTTGTATAGTATTTTACGGAACAGGGGCTATAGGACCACATTCGATCCATCGAACACCCTTCATCTCATTATGGCATCCGCTGCCGGGAGTCTGACACTCGAAGATTTCAGCAAGAATGGGATTATCAACAACGAGGATGTGAAGGTGTGGCTGGACGAGTCTGAGAAAGACGATGAAACAAATAAGAAATTTGTGAAAGTTGATTAAATGAGGCCCGTTTGATTTTAGGCACAATCGAACTATGACGACTATCTTTTCTTATTCGTGTACTTACCTTTCTATGTCATATAGGGTATTTGAGACATCTTTTGCTTTGATAATATCCCCTGGTCACTGAAACTGAACAGAATGTGCGTGCTTCAAGCCTTGTCTTCATTGGCAGTTTGGTTAGTCACTTTCAATGTCAATGATCTTGAAAGAATAGAGATAGAACACATGGCTGGGGTGTTGCGACAGTGGTTAACTAATTAAGTACTACAAACGAAACTTAGAATCAAGCAAAAACCAAAACCTCCTGCTTCCTGCAGAGCACTAGATAACCTTCATCGAGCATATCCCGTGCTATACACCATTGCCAGTCGATATATGCACGCGCTCCTGGAAAGCAATTGAGGTCATGCCGGTTGCTGCATCGGAGTCGGTCACAAGATTGGCGTGATATTCTCGAACACCGAGTATCAGGCGTGGTCCCAACACAAACATTTGCACGACTTCGAAAATTTGGAGAAACGAAGCATAAATATGAGTTGACAAGGAAGATTTGTCCTATGGAAGATGATGAACAGTGGTCACATACAAAAGTCAGTGATAGATCGGCATACCGATGAGAGCGTTGATGTCAAGAAATAAGTGAGCTGGCAGCAAGAAACAGCAACAAAGCTGTTATTGTCAAATCCTTTAGCTGAAATAGATAATTATATTCATAATATGAGCTCACCTCGCAAAGTAAAACATGTGAGTTTTCATCAACACCTTGAAACAATCCTCCACAACTCCTCCTGTCGAATGTCCTCGCAATTCACGGAAGTTTTTTACAGCAATCCAGGCTGCGAGACACAGTGCGAAGGTCTCCCACAGGTACTGATTATCCAAACAATGGCACCCAGAAGCAGGGTATCTTCTGCATAGGTAATTGTGCACTGATAGGTGCCGGAGAGGATGAGTTCCTCTGGTATACATCAATAAGCCCATGCACATTTTTATCCACGATTAGCGTACCTGCTGAAGGATGCAATGACTTCATTACGGCGGCCATTCCAATCAAAATGTTGACAGCCAGGAAGGTGACAACGAGATATATCAGGATCCTTCTGGATTGTTGATACATGGCATGTAACCGAGTGATTATGATGACTCGCAAAATATTGTTTTAGTCATGTCAATATCACTGAGGTCTCGCAAGTGCCAAGCTCACCCCACAGCATTGAAGTCACCGCAACATACGTCCACGCCCATATGACATACATAATCCAGCCTGAGGATCCAGTCAGTGAGTGATGAATACACTCCAAACAGACTTACATCTGTGGCAGTCATCGTAGTGAACCAAGAAGCTGGTCAAGAATTACACTCACCTCTACAGGGTGCCACAGTTAGTTGAAGAGGAAGAGTAGGCATCAGTGCAAAGACTCACTGCGTCTGTTAACGAGATTGTCGGAACGCTGTCTGTATGTCGCAGGTCAGAAGAGGCAAAGATCATGAATGTGAGAAGACGTACCCAGTATGTTCAAGCTGATTGTGATATATGGTTCATCAGTACAACAATAATGCTGGGCCTTCCTAACGTACACAGTAAATAACATTCCAAGATAGCGCACCTACGATATTTTGAAGGGTTAACATGAGTCGCCAACCACACCTATAATACAAGCTACGCACACTCAAATACAGAATGGTCATGATTGACCAGCGTTGCCTCTACCGCAAATCAAATTCGTCCTTCCAAAGTGAGGTTCTACTTACCCAGATCAGTTCGACCTAAAATCATTCTTAGCGAGATGGCTGCCAGTCATAGCATCAACATACCTCTTTTCCAAATGTAAGTGCTGTAAATAGTTGTAGGAAATCAGCAGTTCTTTGACATTATCATGCTCACCCCAATCATAAAACACTCCAGCGCTAGCGGCAACTGCGAAACCATAGTCAAGGTTAGATCAAGACTTCGGCGGCAACGATAATCTCCAATGGCTCTCCACGAACCTACAAAGTAACTGGTAATAAGATATAAATTGATGGATGGCCACCAACTAGGGTCGTCTGAGACTAGGGTCATAGTGGTACTTTAGAGGATCGATGTGAGGGAGCGGGAACTTGGTGGACGTGCGATGAGGGAGTTGGTGCTGGATATACAACCTTCCAGCGCTTGTATGGCCGAAATGACCATCATCAAATGGATCTTATCCGTTCCTGCCTTGATTAACCAGGCATCTGAAGGGTAAGTAAATCTAAGAATTCTCGAAAGAATCACAGACTACGTGGACTCACACGTGGTTTGAAACCTTGAAACACTACAAAAGACGAATATCCTGATTTCATTCAGTGTGTATTCCCATATTTAGTTACCATCGAGACTTCGGTTATGAAAAGAAGCCGCTCATTCCTATGTCTACCACGGATGAAAACATAGCCTTGATCAAGAACGAGTATTCATCTCCAACATAACAGCTGCTGACAATATCCCGCCACACAATGGTATGATGCCGGCATACAAGCACGTACTATCGAGCCACAATGCGATGAAATAACTTGAGAATGGCGGAAGCGGGAAGGATTGCAGCAAATTGGTGGGTTCGGGGCTTCACGGACACGGCTAATGTGACGGACTCCGCCAGGCCATGTCAGATATGATCATAATATCCTTGATGTACTTCAAATAAACTTGGTTCAAAGCCTTGCTACAGCCGGGAAATAATATATACCGGTGTCATGCTCAAAGCATATTGACACTACATTTAAATGAGTTGTATCAGTGAGGGGAAGAAACGGGGGTTGTAAATACCTCCCCTAGATACTTCAAAGTTCATGAGTGTTTCGGCATATTTGAACAGCAAATGAACAGTGAGGAAAAGATACCAGTGCATACCAAGACCGACCGGCAATGCAGCCCATGTGACGGCCTCCCCGGGCCTCAGTAGTGGAATCATGGTGACCGTGATCCATATGCGCCAGAATTCGTAAGGAGAAGTGAATGTGCGTCATTTTCACTTCATGACGAATAAGTTATACTAAAAGAGTCGACTAATAGTGTAGGCCGAACTTTTTTAAAAAATGCCTCAAAGCGAGTTGCAAAGGACATACTCCAAACATAACCAAATTTGGGCCCGACTACATACGCGGTAGCTCCGCAACGGTCAGACATAGCAGGACGCAGTGGAAGTACATCACCACTACGTCTTTGACATGCTCCGTTCGGAGGTTCGAATCCTTTGTTGGAAATGAGACCAGCTCATTGTACTCCAGACTCATTTTGAAGGTGTCTATTTATGCTGTTCTGTCGCACAAAAGACTTATAGAAGTGTTGATCAGACGAAAGGGAGCATTGTCCAGTTCAATCCAAACAGCTCTTTGAATAGTGTCTTCTGCTTGGGATGGAGTCCGGAGTGAGATTGTGTCCGACGACGCATTCCAGGCTCGTGCCTGAATTATAAATTTGAATATTACGATTTGTTCAATGCGATAGGAAGAAAATTCTTCAAATGGCGAGTATCGAACGCAGTTGAGCTTATTATCGATATCACATTCAAATATCGGATCTCCTTGTTCCTGCCAGGTTTTGGTGTTCCATAGTTTCGTCGTGAAGTTGGTGAACCACAGGCCAGTATGTTTCCATCGGAAGAAAAGTTCAGCGAGGTGATTCTATCGAAGTGGGCTTTCATGGGTTGGGTGAGTGATTCGCCAGTTTCTCCGTGCCAGACGATGAGCCGGCACTCCGCCATAATTACTGCTTGCTATCAATTGCTCATCTCGTGATACTGCCAAAGTGGACACCGAACTGCGATGTTTTTCCATCTTCTTCAACACGTCACTGGTGGTTTTCATGTCCCACAGACGAAGCGTCTTGTCATGCGAGGTTGTAACCATCCGCCGTTTATCAGGGAAAACTGCGACTGCACTTATCCAGTCTTCATGACCTACTCTCGTAGGGATGTAGTGTGGCGTTGAGCACGGTCGAGGTGGGCTTTGGAAGGATTGTGGGCGTCTTGCTCTAAGCTGTAGAGGTGAGTATATTGTGTGTTTTATGCTGCTTCACCGCGACGGCGTCAACCTGCTCATAGACGCCCAGGCAAGGGTCTTATTGCCGAATCCATGTTCCATCTACGGTTCTGTTCTATGATGAGGCCATTTATAGCCACAAGTTTTCAAGCAGTTCGGTGCGTCGTGCTATAGAATCGCTTCAAGCTTCCTCGTACGATTGTGATCGCGCCAGGTTTTGAATAAGTGACATTGCCTGTAAATTTCTAAAACTAAATTCTTCATGACTAAACATTTGAAGGGCACATCTTCTCAAGACACAAACGTATGGCTTGTCAATGAAAGAAAGTCACTCGGAGTTGCTTGTTGCTAAATCAAATTCAGTGAATAATGATAATGTAGCTCTGATAGCCATGTGGGTACGACAGATATATGGGCAATCGTTGCGGCGACGACTGACCATATATCTGTCGTACCCACATAGTACCTGGGAAGGCTCCACACGAATCAAAGTCACGTCTCCTAAAGGGTACAAAAAGACCAGTGTGTAAACAAACGTAGCAAATGACAGATTAGGTGTTAGAGCCGCGAGAGATCCTCAATTCAGACCATTATCCGACACTGGAAAACTCGAGATTGCGGAGGGGCACAGAAACATTAGGACCTAAACCAACATCAGGATTGTATGATTCTCGTGTCCCATTTGGGTCTGAATACAATCATATTTGACTCGGAACAGCGTCTAGTTACAAATGAATGTAGGGATCCCTATGATTCTGGGTACCTGCCAACTTCTGGCCGCTTTACATTGGCTTATTCACATTCCCCCTGTCCCCTTTGATCATCCGACGATGTATAGGGTAAAACGCCGTGTCGCCGCCCTAGCGGTCCTCCTAGTACTTTCACAAACCAAGATAGTCAGACAAATGACTCAAACTGAGAGGAACCTAAGGATGCTCAGCTAGTACTGGTACCTTCATTGTGCACTGGGTTCTGCAGGCAGTGAGACCAGGAAGGGAAAGATATATGCGACAACTCAGCCACATATACTGTGATTTTAGCGAATGCGCTGGAGGAGACCAGTAGTGCATAGATAGGTTTGTTGACACGGATTACCAGACCGAAGTGCGACAAAGGGTATGTTGATGTAATTCAAGGTACACTACAGAAGCTCAAGAAGACGCGAACCATTGATTGGCAAGCAGAATACTCAGCCAGCGGGAACGGCGGACTGGTGGATGTCAACCCTCCGCCAGGGCATCTGCAGAGTCGGAGAAGCGGCAGGGAACACAGGTATTCCCTTGTCCTACATAGGGTACTGTACCCCTATCAGACAATAATCGGATTCAAAAAGGCAGGAAACTAAGGAATGTCAAGATCAGGTAATCGGAGGGTTCGGATAACGAACTGTGCTCCGGACTCTTGAAGGTGCCATATGGCAATTGTCTTGTCTTTTCTTACTTGTATATTTGTCGTTGTTGATTTTCGTATGCGATCAGATGAGCCGGCAACGCCTTTGGCAAATATGCGCATCCAAGTAATTAAGCTTTAACGTCCGTCTGGTCGATAATTTGGAAATGTTAGTCTCACCAATGGAATCAAGACTTGAAAGAATAAAGAGAGCACATAGCTGGTGGAATGAGTTACGCAGTGTCGGCCTCAGTTGAGACAGACAATTAAACCAATGTCTGATTCGCACATCCGGTCCTGTAACGTCGCATCCACTCCCAAACACTCGGACTTTGTGAAAAGTCGCAGGTTGAGTTGCCCTTCAATTAATTAATTTTGTCCACATCGTGTTTGAGTCTGCATAAGGTCTTGTAGTTACTACTAGGTCAGGTTAGCCACCTAAACACACTCAGTTTGCAGAGCGCCATTGAACCATATCACAAGTTCTCGTACCTTCCTCCAGCGCGTATACATAAAGCTTGGTCAATTATCCTCTGGCGGTCTGGCTGCGAGCAATCCATTCACAAAGACGAAGGCGATTAGACCAAGAGTAGATGTTAACCAACAGACAGCTGTTGATATGAAAGCAGCGGCACGTTCAATTAATGTCCAGACTGTCAGGAACTATCTATATGGTGAAATTTCAGTACCCGCGACTAATGGCATGTCTATTCCCAACGACTGGAAACTTCATACGCACTTCGTAACAACCACTCAGTGCTACGCCCTGCACTCGAAATAATTTTATTTGTGGTTCAGATGTTTGTCGTTTTCTGGGGGAAACAGACAAGCGAAATAGGTGTAGGCTCCCCGTGCTGCATGAGGAAGCTCCATTCAGAAGAGGCTGCTTACCACCTGTTTGGCATGCTAGTAGCATGTAGGTGCCAGCCCTCGGAGTGCCTTCATAATCCATAATCTGAGATACAACAAATTACTGGTAACTGCCGGTTTCTATCAGCAACACGTTGAGATAATGATAATCGGCGGGTGCTTACAAGTCCCGAAAAGTTCAAGGCGGTTATTGGGAGGACAGGGTGCTGCGATGCAGAGTATGCTCAGAAATCTACAAGTCAATCTTCAAATGCATCGACTCGAATGATCTCCACCTTGCCAACTGGTTCGCCGCTGTACGAACCTATGACTCAGCAGTATGACATGATTTGTCACTATAGTCAAATTTCAAATTTAGCAACGGATTCGCAGCAGCACCGGCATTTAAGCCTGTATCTGAATGTTGTATACTGAAATGAAAAAAATGCATGCATGCTACATGCCCTCTTTCAACACGCAGCGAGAAGGAATTGTTCAACTACCAATGTCAGAAATTTTGCCAAATGAAATATGTCCATCACAACATGCCACTGGGATTCCGGACGATTGGAGTTGGCAAGCCATAGAGTACGTATACAAGGTTTCCGAGCTCCCCGATTATCTATGTATGTGTGATGTACTGGCTCGAGTTGAACGCGTGTCCGGTATTGAGGGCCTATTTACATGTAAATCTTAATACCGGATGGGATATGTTACATAATTCCACCGGGCACGGATGACCTTATCCCATTCCATACTATTTGGATAATTACATGATGCAATGTCGCTAAGCCTACCAGTGCACTTGCTGTACTAGTAAAGCACATCCAAAACCTCGGTAAACGTTCAACATTCCTAACACTTATCTACACCTTGTTAAGGTATCCCGCGGCGGATCCGCATCGTGGTGTTACAAGATGCTGCTACAATTAATGTTATGAAGCCACGGACATATCACAAGGGGCTAGGTGATTCGATGGTTAGTATTCCGTCATATTTATATCTGGGTGCCAGTGGCAGGATCGATTCCGCACCATCTAACTTGTTTCTACCATGTCTTATGTGTCCGCACACTTTCTATGCCACATCGTCATCATCAGTTGCCAGGTCGTTATCCTGGCATTAGGGTACGGATTTTTAGGTGCACTTTTATATTACGATTACCTCTCTCTGCCCGATCGAGTCAGCAACTTTTGCATGCATCACTCCAAGGAGTTGACTATGGTAGTCACATTGATAGCAACTGCGCTTTCAGTGATTACCGCTACGTCTGTATACCCTTTCTCTCTCTATAGCATACCACTCACATAGAGATGAACGTCTAGTCTTCTCACAATTTCGATGAAGGAGGCATTGCGACATCGGATATCGCGGCCCATCTCTCTCGTTCAGCTAAGCGCCAGTGTCGCTTTGACGAAGGGCACATACATCTTGAGACATGAGCACCTCCGGCTGACCATCCTGACACTGTTCGTCTTCGGTGTGCTGAAACTCTTGACAGCTGGGTAACTTGTTACTGAGAACATCGTACTATTGCAGTGTTGTCTAATTTAAGCGCGGATATAGGTGGACGACTCTCCTGACACCAACTCAATTCCTATGGCCAATTCAGATGCATGGATCCGAACTTAACATTACTGGATCCAATTTTTCCAAATTGCTCTCTGCAGAATTTCAAAAGCAGGGTCTCACTGGCACTTACAGTGGGTGTCTCTTTTTCCCTAGAGCTTCATCCGTTGATTTTGAAACGCGCAACCCAAGTTGGGAACAATTCTTTCGAGATTCTCGACATCGGCGGAATAATAAGTGGAATTTCTGCTGCAGGATACCCACATGGTCTTCCTGGGACATTTAATTTCAATGGCGCAAAATATAATGTATCTACTCGTAGGTTCACATTCTCAGGTCACTTGAAGCTGTTTTGCGATGACGTATTGTATCTAGAGGGAATTGTGCCCACTATCAAGGATTACTCCGGCTCAAATGCAGTTCCGAACGGTACACGTCTCGAGTTCTCTGGCGGAAACGTGACGGTCAACACAACAGAGACATCAGGAAAACATACCAGCGTGCATATTCCTCAAGGCTTCAGCAGAAATTATTCCATGTTGCAGCAGGGACTAACAGCCAATGTCAGCTGCGGGGCCATTGGCTCGAATGAACTGCAGTACGCTTGGAACGTGACCAACTCCTCTATCTATATCAACGCAGCTGCTTCGAACAACTCCATCACTGGTCTTCGCCTGTGGAGTATAACTGCAAGCTGCGGTCCCAGTGAGTTCCGACCGCATAAATTTTACCTTAGATTTAATATCAGCTCCTAGATGCACCCGTAACGCAGGAATATGTGACCATGGTGGACACAAGCGGAAATGACTTATCAGGCAGTGGCTTTCTTCCTTCCGTTGTGTGCCACGGGCTTATGAATCTGAGTCAAACTTCTACAAGCTTCGGTAAGCCATTAAAAATATGCGTGTGTAGTCGTTTACCGATTCTGTTTATATAGCAATTCTTCTACAAGGATTTAACAAGTATAGTTTCCTTGATGCAAGTGCATGTGAAGTGACCCCACTGTTGACCACCGTCCGCGCCAATTATTCCCTCGACCTGATTTCTTCCGAGGTCATCTCATCAACCCCTTTCCTATCTGAGAATACTCACCTACTGTCATTCGTCGTCGGACTTGCTAAGTTTCAGTCGTTCCGCTCGCAGGGGCTCATGAGTAGCACGATCGGAGATACTCTGTACTCCATCTATTCCTCAACAACTAACACATCCATTGACGATAATATTGGAAATCAGACGCAGGTTTACAGAGAGCTAGTGGGTTTCATGTTGCAATGTCTTTGTCTACCTTAAGTTATGCCTTTCTTAGGAGGATTATTGGCGTGGGGTTGTCGAGTTTTCCGCCACGGTGAGGGTTCTGATCCTTCAGGTGCACTCCGGTTGACTTAGCGTTGCTTGGCAGTTTCTTCGGTCCGGGTTTATGGCTGAGGGTAGCTTCCCTGATGGTATCCCAGACGGCCTCCAGTCCCAAGTCAATGGGACAATGTACATATTGACAATAGGTTGGGCTCAGCGGTCGGCGACATATCTTCTCGCTATCTTTCCCATCACCATCATCACTATTCTCATATTTGTCTGCACCGTATATAGCCACTTGCAGGCTAGGAGAGAGCGTGGTGGCTACAGAACCTCATTTGATGCGACAAACACCCTTCATCTCATTATGGCGTCCGCCGCAGGAGGTCCAATACTCGAAGGTTTCGACAAGAATGGGATTATCAACAACGAGGGCGTAAAGGTGCAGCTGGAGGAGTCAAAGGACAATGGTGTGAAAAAGTTGGTGAGAGTTTGTCAAACGACGCTTGCATGATTTTAGGTGAGTACCATCGTACGACAACTGCTGGGAATGGTTGTCATCGTCGACTTTTAGATGCGATCACATTGAAGAATATTGCATACCCAAGATATTATAATTCAATACACAGGTCATATTATAACGTACTAGATTGTATGGTGCATGCAGAGCCCCTCTGCGAGCCCGTATTATAATCAAGATAATGGTTAATAATAATACAGTTGAAATGGTCATAATGCATATGGTAACAATGCATAAATCTCATTGCATCGACTTTTGTGGATCCCGACGTTGCTCCCAAGTAATTGGACGCATAATGCATAATGTTTGTATACCCAATATGCATTATGAGTATTGATTTGATAGGGTGGGACACGTGGACAATAACATAGTGCATAAATTTATTGTCGTGCTTCAGTGGTATTGTCTCTTTTGACTATGTATAGAAGCCAGCGAGCAATTGAAACGATACCATACTACTTGAAAATGTCTCTAAACTTAAAGCGCAAACCTCGTGACAAGCCCGCTGTGCTATGCAACCGGCCTGCAAAGCGGCAGAAAATCACAAAGGACAATCCTCGAACTTCAGTTCATTCTACAGCCAGTGAATGCACTTCTCGCCAAAATCTCACACTCTCTGACTGGATGACAGTCTATCATTATCATTTTATTGATTCTCATCCTACTGTGACACAAACTGAAATTGTTGAACACTTCAAAACTCTCAAATCGGGTGCACTCATTTTCACGCAGTCGACGTTATCACACAAGTTACGGGCACGCAACCGTGTTTTTGGTACCTTGCTGGACCCTGCCGAGGAGAAAGATAAGGGGAGTTCTCTACATTTGATGGTGGTGACTCATCTATTGCAGATGAGGTCCGTCGTGAAATCCTTGTTGCAAATGGTGAAGTTATTGAAGTTGATTCTGACGACGACGACGAAATGGGCCCATCAGTCACACGCAACAATGTCCTTGATTGTGCCAGCTCGAAGCTGCAATATGGGGATCCTCAAATTTCACTTGATTTATCTTCACAACTTCGAAAGTTTCGCGCTAACCTACGATGTGAAGAACTGCATAACGCTAAACAAACATGTCTAGAACAATTCTATGTACTTGTGTAGAAACCATTGATAACTTTCTGTCACACTTTTGTGTCACAATTATGTGACAAATATCGTCTTGCATATTCCTCATACTAATGCATAACATTTTCGCGGTCCCATCGGTATGCATTATGACCATTTCAATTGTATCACGAGATGAGCAATTGATAGCAAGCAGTAATTATGGCGGAGTGCTTATCGTCTGGCACGGAGAAACTGGCGAATCACTCACCCAGCCCATCAAAGCCCACCGTGACTTCGATAGAATCACCTCGCTGAACTTTTCTCCCGATGGAAACGTACTACTGGCCAGTGTTCATGACGATGGAACACCAAAACCTGACAGGAACAAGGAGATCCAATATTTGAATGTGATGATAATAAGCTCAACTGCGTTCGATACTCGCCGTCTGAAGTATTTCTTGCCATCGCATTGAACAAATCGTAATATTCAAATCTATAATTCAGGCACAAGCCTGGAACGC